>JAPDSC010048225.1:71991-110995 GCA_026290005.1 Latrodectus geometricus
TTTGGGGAAAAAGTAATCCATTATTTTTTCGGTAGACGTTTGTAGTGATCGATATCTCGTGAGGTATCTATCAAACAATTTCAGATTTATGCTCGTTGGAAAGGTGACATTTGACGCTAAAATATTCTCTTGCGGTTTTTTTGTTTGATTAATTCAGTTACGTGTACAAGGTTTTAAAAATGGAAGACAACAAACAGAAAATTCAATACATTTTCGTTTTTCTCTTGTAACGGCGAAAAAGATAGCCAGGTGGCTAAAATTGTGAAAGGTATTTATCGTCCTATATAAGATTGTAATAACCAGTTACGTACAATTTTTCTTTCGTCGATTCCGTTTGGGTATTTTTGATGTTAGAGATGCACCTCGCATGTGAATACAGCATCGTCGAAAATGTCTTTAAAATATCAAAAATGGTCGAAGTTGACCGCATGTTAGCAGTAGTAACGCGCAAGACCTAAAAATCTACATGAAAACTGTTTTAAACCCTTTTACAAAGTGAATCCAAAAGAAGTTACATAAAGTTCACGTTAAAATAATGGATTTCTTTTTACCCAACTTAATATATATATATATATATATATATATATATATATATTCAGGGTTATTATATAAATACTATCCCGACATTTTTGAGCCCCTAACCATCATACCATTCACAGAAACTGAATAAAGTTTTGGCATAAGGTGTTTTGAGGTATGCGATGAAGAATGCTATGGAAACAACATTGTCACTCAAATAGTTACAGAGAGAAACGTTTGTTGACAACACCTAGTTCTTTTGTATTGGAATATGATATCCATATTGACAAACACAAAACAGCGTTAGAACGGCACCTGTATCACGAAAATCCCCTGAGCTAGGCAAAGAAAAAGTAAAAAAGACTTTGCCACGTGTACCGGAGCATTAATGTTCGTTTTATTTTCGTCATACCGTTTCTTTGACTGAGATTCTAGCCTGATTAGTCCTCCACAGAATGAGAATAAGAAAACAAAATACGTGAAATTTGGATTCTAAGTAAAACATAGTCATGCTTGACATCCTCACGCTAGATGAAAGTAAAGGCATTGCAAAGTGTGAGGAGCGTATGCTGCTTTCTGTCATTCCGAATAAGATGCTGCTTCAGGGAAAGAATATGAGGAAATTGTAAAGATTTGTTACAAACTGAATGGACAAATTACCGCTGAGACAGTGCGTGTTTACCTCAGAAACATGGATTACGGCGAGGCCTGTGCACTGTCAAAGTTTAGCGGGAGTTGTTTCATAAATTTGAAGAAACAGGTTGCACATGTGATAGAGGTGTGATAAACGAGTACCTTCATCCTCGGCCCTTACTTTTTTGAAGAGGTTTCTGTCAGTGATCTGCAAATGTGTGCTGTATCGAGTGCTCGCTATCTGGACATGTTAACCCGTTAAGCAATTCCCGCATTGCAACAGCAAAATGCTTTACTATCTGAAGTTATGTCGATGTAAGATGGCACTCCTCCACATGTAGGATCTTCAATCAAACATGTCTTAAGTCAAGAGTTGGATGATAGAGTTATCTCCCATTTCTGTGGCCACCAAGGTCTCCTCATCTGACACTGATGGATTTGTGGTTGTGTGGATATCTGATATCCAAAGTGTATCATTTTTGTCCGCAAACTGCATCTGATTTGAAAGATGCCATCAGAAATGCGACTCAAAAGATTACTATTGCCATTCTAAGGATTCCTATTCATAAAATTTCTATGCTGCATGCTTTCCACTATCTGCCGCATGTAAATCCCCATCGTGTGCGAAGAAGGTCACATGGAAAATTTGTGAAAATACTATAAAATTCCTTATTTTATTCTGTTTCTCTGTCCTTATTATTTGTCCTCACTTTTATCTTATCAACCGTCGGTGATGTTCATGCTACGGTTTCGTTCGAACGCTATTTAAGGTTTTTCACAATAGAGATCACATTTCAATACAAAAAAAAAATTGATGTTGCCATTTGAAATTTTCTCACTGTAACCGTAACTGTTGGAAAGACATTGTTGTTTTAAATATCATTCCTGAGTGATTGAATGATTTAAATGAAACCAACAAAATTTGCTATTACTGTTATTTAAGTTATAATGAATTGAGGATAATTAGTAATTTTTGGAACTATTTCACTTTAAAGTAGAGCTACAAATTTAGAAAAATTTTTTACAATCTTTTAATAATAATACAATCAAATTTCTTTCTTCAGTCTATAAAATAGTTTTATTTGGGAAGTAAGAAGAAAGACATGTCTTAATAACTTAACTATTTATATTTTATTAATTAAAAAAGTATTCAATCTAGTTAACAATACATCTATTAATTATCCAAATTTTATAAAATTATCAAAACTCCTGTAATTTTTGAAAAAGTAAATATATATAAAACTTATGTTTACGCAATTTTATTGTTGTATAGTTAAATTGTTTTAAGAACTATTATAATTGTCCTATGTATACTTATTCTGTGTTAATGGTAACAATTTAAGACAGTTTTTAAATTATCAAAATAAAACACTTTTTTTATTGGAAATAATATATCATCATTAAGAAGTAAATTTTTTAATTTACATTTATTGATTACGATTGCCAAATATTTATATTTATGGAGTACACCTGAACATATAAAATTCGTAATATTTGATGGTGGAAAATATTTTATTTAATCTTATGGCATTTTGCTAATATTTTATACGTAAAAGGAAATTAAATATTTTAAATGATTTAAAAATTTGAAATGTCTTTTACATGCATGCCGAGTCGCAATTTTTATTTCTTATAAGTTATGCATTTGCCATAAATTAGAAAAAAAAATTACATTTAAATCTATTTAATTTTTATTCTTTCGGCATAGCAAACTGATATTTCATCATCGTGTTAAACATTAATTTATTTATTGATATTAATAGAGTTTATAGAAGTTATATTAAGCCTAGTACGAATTTATTGATTCGATTGGTATATACTATTTAAACTGTTTAAAATATCTCCTTTGAAATCAATTTATGGCTCATATCCCAATTCATAAGCTGAACATTCTTACTGATAGTCAGCAACCGTATTTCCTTTTCAAAGACTCTGTGGCAACCCATTAAACAGCATCAAAATAGTGATCTTAAGAAATGTTTTGAAATTAAAAAAAAGAAAAGCTAAGTTTTCCGGGTCTAAATCACATCTTAAAATACATCAGATTGTGTGGTGAATGCGATATAGTTGACTATTGTGATTATATGAAGGGACTAGAAGAGGAAAGTGTATCATAATATACAATGATAATAAGCAATGACAAATTTAATTTTGTGATGAGTACGATGATTCTTAATCAACATTCATTGCATTATAAAATTTTCTTGAGATAAAGCATCCCGTATGATAAAGTTCATTAACTACTTAATATGTAAACAAAAAATACGAATGCAAACACAAGCTCACAAAAAAAACAAATTTTTATATTCCTTTTTGATTATTGTTCTGAGTTATAAGTATTTAAATTTATTAAGTAAGAACAATAATTTTTAAACACCATAACTTAAATTCGGATAATATATTTTTCAAGATTCTGAAATTACTTCTTTGAATTTAAGTATTTTTGAAACGATTAAAAATTAATGTAATTTAAGAGAGAAAAAGGAATATCAAAAAGAACAATATGTTTCCAATATGAGAAAATAATATTTCATAATAAAGAGGAAGAAAACAGTAAATTAAAAAGTTGCAAAATCTATATGTGAGATGTATTTATTTGTTTTATAAACGTCGCATTTGCACTGAATTAATAATTGAAACTTGAAAACTTTATATAGTTTAGTTTATCCTGTAATTCAGTTTGCAATACGTATTAAAAAATTCAGGACACACATTACAAAATTTTCAAACACATTTTTTAGATTATAACAAGTAACATCAACGAGAAATGAAAACATCATTGATTGAAAATTTATAAAAAAAATTATCATGCATAACATTCTATAAGGAAAAAATTGCGTAGAAAAAGAAAGATCATTGAATATAAAAAAAAGAAACAAAACAATGCGTAATATGATAGTAATTTTTGGTCAAAAATATCTCAGTTGATTATCTTTTATGACAATGAGGATAATAGAAATATCTTCAGGTGCAACATCATTGGATAGCAGTAATTTTTATCTAGATAAAATAAAATTCTTTATAACTTGTTTAACAAATTTAGCTATTGTAGAATGATTTGATAATAATCTTGTTATAATCTCCTGTCGCTGTTATTGTGCTATTATTTATGAATATATTGTTATAATTTATTTTGCAATTTTCTTTGGGTCTATTGTAGAATACATTAAGTTTTTTTTTTTTGTTTGTTTGTTTCTAATTCCTGATAAGGCAAATTATTTGAAAGTTATAAATGCCATTGAGAGTAATAGCTCTTGAAAAATGTTATACAGGAAATAGGAGTTCTGTCCCTTTCCTGTCTAGACTATGAAGGAAATTAACTATCATTAATAATTATGCTAAGCAACCATCGCAAAATGTAAGATTTCTGACCAATGGATTACTTTTATAATAATAATTTGTTATTGCTATATTGTTACATTCACAATGTTAGTGATTTATTCCATGGATCCTACATTGGTAAGAAATGGTCATTTAGGAAAAGTACATGCAAGGTTGTGTATGCTATTTTACTGTTAATCATTAACAAAAACAAATCTTGCAAACATTGCAAAATAAAACATAAATAATATAATATCAACATTTTCCTAATCACAAATTTGGCTTTATTGAAATATAATACCCATATACAAATAATAATGATTGACTCCATGGCTTTCATTTCATAATTATAAAAAATGATATTTCAATAAATATAGAATATACATTTATACACAACTCTATTTATAACATTCCAATCCAAATCATCATCAACCATTAAACTTGCAATTAATATAAAAATAAAGTATATATTAGTGTTACGATTTATTTCTAAAATAATAATTATTTTCAATCGATGTATGTTATCATTAGCAAATAATACTCCTGATTTGATGATCTCAGTAAAGCATATATTTATTAGGGGTAATTTTTCATTGCAATAAAAATTATAATGAAAGTAAGCCTTTCAATTATTACAAAATAAAATATTTTAGATTCTTTTAATAAAAATTATTTTTCTCCTAAATATTATCTTTTTCAAATGATAGTAAATGATTTTATAAATATTATTTGCCATATTTTTTGGAAAATATTGAAACTATCTTTAGTTGTGGATGTTTATACCTTTTCAACATAAATTGTCATCAAAAATTAAAAATGAAGCTATTACAATATAAAATATTAATCTTTACCAAAAGAAAACATTAATCTTAGCATATAATATACATTTTCTTTTAATTACAATAAATTATCCTTTACAAATATTATATGACGGACGTCATGAAAGTTATCTCCTTTAATTTGGAAATTTATTTTGAAATATATAAAAAGTACTTTTATGTAAGGAGATATGCACAATATTGCAACAGAAATTAATGTTTAATTTCTGTTGCAATAATTTTAAATCTCAGTTTCATAATAAAAGAAATTAGTTATAAAAAATATTTATATTTTTGTTTTCTTCTTGCATTACCTTATTACTTGCAAATGATAGTGACAGACACTTTAAATGTGATCTTTTGCTGCTAAGAAATGTACTTATATTGTTAGAAAAAGTGTAAAAAATACTTTTATGATCGTTTTTTTATCATTTTATTTATAAATCATCTGCTACATCTAAACATGTAGTTATAATATAAGATTATTGTCTTAGAAATGTTTTAGGAATGGAATTTATTCTCTGCCGTGGTCATTCACTAATGAAAATGATTGATTCCATGTCTGTTATCTCATATTGCATGTAAAATTTCTTTTTGTAAACTGTGGAAAATATCTTTAAGGAAGATGTATTAATAATATTTCAGTATAAATCATCACATACACAATTACATTTTCAGCCACAGAAGTATCCTTAGATACAAAAATATGTTTGTACTTTTATAAGAATATTATAAAAGAATTCTTAAAGTTTATTTTTAACAGCAAAACTGGTTTTTTTTCTACTATATGTTATCATTTACAAATAAAAGGTTAAGTTCATGTATTATTTTATATCACTAAGAAATGGATTTTTTTCGGTAAAACTTTGATATAATTGTATATTTATTCTGGATAATGTAGAATGTATTTTAAATAGTCGAACAAGGAGAAAATTTCTCTATTTCAATATTTTGCTTTATTATTCAAGTTCAACAATACAAAAAATACACGATAAAAAGCACTAAATTTGAGGGCGTTTTTGTTGCGTTTATTATATAATATCATTGACAAACTATAATAAGTAATCGAATCTTTCTCAGTTCCTCATTTTCCAGATGAACAACCTTTTATCTAAGAAATGGATTCTTTTAGTAAAACTGCCATACAATTGTACCTTTTTAGTAAATAATGTAGAATGTAATTTAAAAAGTCCAACAAAGAGAAAGTTTCTCCATTTCATTATTTTGTTTTATTAGTCAAGTTCAACAATACAGAAAACACGCAAAAAAAAACATTAAATTTGAGGGCATTTTTGTAAATACTATAGAATATCACAATGACAAACTATAATAAGTAATCGAATCTTTCTCAGTTCCTCATTTTTCCAGATGAACAACTTTTTTATCTTTTTTTTTTTTTTTTTTTTTTTTGATTACATACAATTTCCCTTCCAATAACAAAAAACAAAAAAATATATTGTTATATCCACCACACAAACCCTTCCGGGAGGAATGTTTAAGCACGGTGGAAGTTCTCACGTTTGTAAACACAGATCTCGGAAAAAAAAAGAGCCACTCTTACTAACCTCGATAAATGTGAAAACGTAAAGCAGAAATACGAGTTTCATTTCCGTTATTTTACTGTGAGTGGAAGCAGTCTTTATCGCTTTATTCTGAAAGAATGATTTCCACTTAATCGATGGTGAGTTTTAATTCCCTTATTTTTTGACAACTTTGAATTTTAATCAAAAAGGGTTAATAATAATAGAAAAGTGTGTGTGAAACCAACTTCATGGTAAAAATAGATTTAATTTGTTCCTTAAAAAAGCAAAAGTAATGATAATTAGTCGGTTAAGTGTTAGCAAGTTAACTGTATCAAACAAATTTTAAAAAGCTGTTGTTCATTTTTTATCATAACTTTCCAGATTTATTTCATTTTGATGAACACAAGTGCTATATTATTATAGTCAATAACTTTAAAATTTATAGTTTATTGTATATTATATATACATATATGTGTGAGAAAAAAATATAATTTAACTGTAGAAATTTCTTAAGTTTATAAAATCAGTACTTTCTCTTTATAATGGTACAAAATTGGTATATTTCGATACAAAATAGTTAAAACTGATAAGATGTTATGTTTGATTTTAAAGATTGTGTTACATTATAATAAAAATTACTTAATTTTACAACTTCGTCATTGAGATTTCTGTAATTATTTGTATATATTAAACCATTTCTAGAAATATTTCTAAGGACAAATATAGGACCAAACTATTGTTAATGACGACACTCCCGATTTTTTCTTTTTAAATATATGCCTTCCTTATATATACATGAATTTGTTTACGCTGATTAAGCATTAAGAAAAATAATGTAAAATTAAAATCAAATTTTGAAAACAAAGGAGTTTTAGATTGCAAAAAATATACATTAAGCGAAAATTATCTTACTATTAATACTTTGCAATTTTATTTACCCTAAGTTTACTAAACTGGTTGTGTTTAATACAAACTTTGAAGTGATAAGAGGATATCTTATAATATCACAAAATTTCTTTTAATTAATTGAATTCGATAACAATTACTTTTTTCAATCCTTTGGTTCGTAATATACATGTTATTGACGAGGTTTATAATCCGGTCACTCTACAGAATTTGATTTCTCATATAATCATGAAAAAAAAAACGAATAATAATTCTTTTATTTTTCTAGTATTCTATAAAAAATCAAATGAGAAACCATAAAGTATGAAATGAATATGACTAGTTTCAAAATATAAAATTAAATTCCCACAAAAAAAATTATTTCTTTTTTTATGCAACATGTATGTTTGGAAGTGTCATAACCTTGCAATATACGACCTACTCTTTTAAGTGGGAGTTGTTCTTTGCAATTCTGTTTTCCGCATGTTTTCTATCTCTGTGAGTGTTCGAGAGTTTTCAAGTTTTCCTTCCTTGCAACAACAGAGAATGGCCAATTAACACCAAAAAACAAATGTAAATATTCTTCTTGACGTATTAAAAAAATGTTTCATTTTATTGGATACATCGTTACATTCTGCATCTCCTGAGTAAATCTCACTCTTCTAGATAGTTTATAGGGTGAAAATGCGCTTTAGGTCCCCTACTTGGCGAGTTTTCAAAATCACGCATGCCATGGCAAAAATTCCACCGCTATTTCAAAGAGAAACTTAATTAGCAACCAATGAAAAGGCTAAAACAAAAGAGTAATTAATGAGCATACATGAAAAAGTGCATCAAATTCGCGAGTTGGCGAAGAAGGGGACCTAAAGCGCAAATTAACCGTTTATAGAATTTTGACATTCAAAACATTGAAGATAATTTACATTATTGTTTTATTAGTTATTACCTATAATGCTTTTGCATTTAATTTATTAAAAAATGTGGTAAAACTATGCCGAAATAACATGCAAATTTTTAACTTTATGCAACTTAACATTATGCTAGTCTTTTAGTTAATAAGATTCTTCAGAATGACTATAGAAAACGGTATATTTTACGATTACAATGACTATGAAAAACGGTTTTAATGATAACGATAACGGTAACGGACTATAAAAACGGTTTTAACGGTAACGATTTATAAGGACTATGAAAAACGGTTTTATGGCTCTGTGGACTTAAGTATTCATCTACAAAGCTGATGATCACGAGTTCCAAGTCTCGCTGATGTTTACTTTAAAGTTTGAAATTTAAATTTTAGACTTTTAAATAGCAAGGTTTTAATGCAAGCATTCATCATGTGACATATCTCGGTTTCTATAACAGTATCTGTCGTATACTGGATTTTCTTTATATTTATATGAAGGATGAGTAAGTAGATTTCCGCTTTATGTAGCAAGTGTTATCACTTGTTCTTACTCAGTCAGATAGTTTAAAATGGCTTTTCAAAGATTAATGATACATTATGTTAAAAAAAGAGGAAACATGTATTTGCACCATACTTAAAATGGCACATAATGCTACCAATTAATACTGGATTTTACGCTTTTATTCACACTTAATATTACTTATTCACACTTATAGTATAATATAACTGTAATTCAAGAAAATAATTACAAAAATGGTATTTGTAACAAATTTAATAATGTATATAGTAACATTCGGTTAGTAATATATTTTACTAATTTACAAAACTCGATAATGGTAATGTCTAAACGGTATGGAGTTAAAAAAAAAACCTGATGAAAAATTGATATTTCTTCCTAACTTCTCTTAAATTTCTAAATGAAAAATTGATATTTCTATCAAATTTGCATATAAAATAGCATCAACTAGCCATTATAAACATTCGAAAGATTTATATGTATAAATACTTTAGGATGTAGAATGCAAATAAATAATATTAAAAGAAATTTCAGAAAAATTTGCAATTATATTTAAGTCATGAAAATCTAATATTAACTCCTCAAAATTTTTAAGAAATGCCGAGAAAGTTTAAGTAATTTGGTAATGTGGGTATTTCAAAAATTAAAATTTCATTTTTATTAATTTTAAATTCTTCTATAATTGAGTAAAATGAATTTCCATATGTAAGCATGTTTAAACTTACTTAACTATAAACTATAAATCATCGAGCAAACATACATTTAATATTATTAATAAACGATTTCTGAATGTTACATTTCCACAAGTTAGTTTAAAACTCACTTTATTTACATTGGCAACATAATATTTTGATGTGTATGTGAATTTTTTGTATAGTTTATATATTGTTGTTTTTAACTCTTTTCTTTTGTATTACAACTCGTTACATAAGCGAAATGTTAAAATATTGATATAAACTTATGCAGTATATAAGCAGTATTGATAGTCAACTAGAAATTAATTAAACAGATTACTCAAAATATATTTTTTCTTAAACTCTTATTAATAAAGTTAAGTCTTTCCATGGTTCGGTCAATTTGATAAGCAACGATCTTTTATTTATTTATATATTTATATATTTTGCATATATCGATTAATTAGACCAAAATCCACAATTTAAAATGGATTCCAAATCACTCGAATACCCATGCCTAAGCTTTCGAAATCACGAACTGTTGAATGAAAGGCTTAAGTATAAACCCTTTGTTGACAACTCAGCTGTTGTAATAGTAAAAAACAGAATCTTTGAAGAGAAAGGTCTCAAGTTCAATCCTAACCACTGTTAAGCAATAAGAAATGGCTTTTTTGCTTCTTATTCATAAATGTACATCAATTAGATGGAATCACTGAATATTTTGCCCATGAACTGTTTTGTAACTCATAAATATAAATTAATTTCTAAGAAAAACCTTATGGAAATCAGTTTGCATCTGAATGACCGAAATCTCATAACAAGTTCAAATGTTAAGCGATAATAATTTATGTAAAATATTACTGAAAGTATTTTATTCAAAAATACTTATGTATTTGTCTCCATATCGCTTATAAGTGAAAAAAATGGTTGAAACTACAAATCATTATTTATTATGTAGGTCTTTACCCAGACAAAAATGAAAGTATTTTTAAAACAAATGATTTTTCTAACAATGAAAATAAAAAGTATCTGAACAAGAATTGGATAAAAATTTTGTTAAAATAAAAAATATATAGTTTAAATACTGCTTTATCGCACATATTATGATTAAAAGCGTTTAGTAAATAGAATAAGAAAACAAAATTTTAATTTATGCGTAAATAAAAGATTCAATTTCCGCCCATTTTTAAAAATCACTTCGTTATGTCTGAGTTTACATTTTCACAGGGAAGTAATTATTTTAGTTCCTTCCTTTTGATTTCTTCAACGGAAAAAAAGAAAATTAATTATGAGCAATTACTGTTGCACTGTCGACAGTCTTCCAGCGTTCACAAAATTTAATTTAAAAATCAACAAATACCTTCCACATTCTTTTCACTGAATATGTTAATGATAAATATAAAATGAAAAATACAATCAAAGGTTTTAAAAACAGCCTGAAGAAATAGGAATATATATTAACAACTCTAGGAATGCTGGTGTGCGTTATAAAATATATCATGCAAACTTTAAGAGAAATATCTAATTCTTTTTGACGAATAGTTGCTTATTTTAAATTGTGTGTGTACAAAAATAAATTTTATACAAAAAGTATAATAAAAATTTAATTTGATACAAATTTTAATTTCGTTTATACTGGTATACAAAAAAACTTTTTCTTTCACAAGTACTAAATAAATGGAAGCTTGTTAGTTTTTATCCACTGAGTTTAAATATTCAGATTTTCGTCATAAGGCAGGAGTTTTATGTGACACATTTTTAAAGTTTTAAAAGAATTCCTAAGAATTATAAATGTACACTTAATTCTACCTTACCGGAAGAGAAATATTTTTGATTTTCTGCTAAATTAGGGGTGTCTCTTCATTATCAAGCAGAGTCGGTTGGCATACTAAGATTCTACTTGGCTTAGTATCACTATTCCTTGGTAGCAATCTGCTGATGAAAACGCTCAACATGCTCAACAGAGACAGACCTAAAGTTCTCGCGGAAAAAAGTCTAAATAGGATTCCAAAATGTTAATTTTTAAGCAGATTGACAGTCCATTCCTTTGTATAAGGGCAGAAAATCACTCACTATTTTCTCATAATTTTTTTTATTATTGCTAAGAAATCCACAACAAATATTTTTGAATCATTTCCAAGTTTCGTTTTCTGATGGATTCAACTGGCTCTATTTAGTTGTGTTTTCTAATGGTTTCAAAAAATGTTAATGATGAGATACTATTGATTTTATTTACAATCGTATACATATTCCTTCCTTTATTTTGCATCCTTTATTTTAGGAAATTGAGATTTCAGACATATAAAGGCACCAGAACTTTGGTCCATAACTTTTAAAAAAAATTTATCTGCCCTAGTTTTATATGCAGAAGAGGTAAAACACCTTTTCGGGAACCACTAAAGCAGTATTTTATACATTTTTACGTCCTTGATTAAGAAGTTCACGTTTAAACTACTACTTAATTATGTAATGAAAATTCTTTTCCTTGCTCTCCCATTCACAAAAAATCACAACAATTTTGTGCATCTAAGTTGCAAACTTAACAATAAAGATATTAATTTTAGCATTCTCACCGCATACATTCCTGTTATATGTACTAAATTTTTCCTAATAATAATTTAACACTTTCATATGTTTCATTCATATCACTAGAATTTGAGATAGGTATTGATGGTAATTCATTTCTATTATGCAGCAATACAAATTAACTTTCAATGAACTTATGAACAAAAGCCACTCATGTGAATGGGGCTGATATTCAAAGGCCTGCATTAATCAAAAGCCATTGCCCTCTTTAGAGAAGTAGCCTTTAAAATCATTTTGTCGATTACGATAAACACATACCAATACGTCTTCTTTAAGTAGATTCTAACTTTTAAGCCTGGAACATAAATTCTCTGCGATGACTATTTAAAGAGATATATAAATCAATTATAAAGTCATTAAAATCTTGTTGAGATGAAAAGTAAGGTTATAATGAAGTACCTGCTTTAAAGTTAGGATCACTTCTTTCCTTTCCTTGATCTTCAGAATGAATTTGGTCGAAGTTAGAGTTACATGGTTTTAAAATCTTTGCTCTTCGGTACAGAATTTCTTCATAATGAGGTACTTGTCTCATTGCGGATTCTATATTGAGAAAATATTATATATTTTGTTTTGGAAATTATTCATCTAATATTTATTATGCAGAAGTAATAGTCAATTGAATGTTTTTGATGGTCATAAAAAAGCACGGTAGGAAATTATTTTTTACAGTGGTTGTCATAACACAAAATACAAGAAAAAAAAGACATTATTAGAATAATATATTTATTACGTTTAATACAGCCGAAAATTAATTAAAGAGAACATAGAGAAACAATGGTCTTGATGACATAAGGTGTTCAAAATTACTTCCTCAGGTTGAGCTTATATCTGGATATCTAGGGTGTACTGAAAATTTAATATTATTGAAAAGATTAGTGAAAGAAGATTAAATTTTAGTACAAGACGCCCCCCGCACTTTCCCTGCAGCTGCCCTAATGCTGTCAGCAAAGTCTTTATATATATATATATACATATAATATATATATATATATTCTTTACTAAGAAATTTAAATTTAGAATTATTTCTCTGGGCATAAAAATGCAATTTTTGTTGGTGTTCTTAGAATAAGAGTGTTTTTAATTTATTAACAATTCACATTAACAGATCGCGTATAAGGCTGTGTTGACTTGATTGGATAAAGTGTTCTGGTGACCAGAGTTAATGGGTTCTATACTTAAACCAGTAAAAATTCGTAGTGTTCATCAACGGCAACTGGAGTACGTAAAGTCAGTCATGGTCACAATGTCCTTCTGGAGTAGCTACAGCGGAAGAAAATGCTAGCTCAAGTGCTGATTTTATCATTTGATAGCGGTTTCAATTAAGCGTGCTAATTGATTATACTCAATGTCTTTTTAATTGGGAAGCCTGAATGTATTGTAAACGAACACGATAGAGTATTAATCCAATGATAAAATAAATCTGTCTTGAAAGGTATATTTCGCACATTGTGTGCAAGATGGAAAGCCAGCCTCTGGAAAAAGAGAAAAATTGATTAAACAAGACAGGCTGAATTTCAATCATGGGTGGTAAAAATCAGGTTGATTTATGGTTAGACTATACTTTAGGTAGACCCTTGATTCTCCCCAAGTTGTGATCGTGATTGATCGCCAAGCTGGGCAAAACCGAATCATATTCTGATTGGTTTAGATCCAGTCGAGTCTCTGATTGGTTTATCGTTTTTGAATTTTGAAAATCTAATGGATGTTGCGTTATTTTTTAATGTTCAACCATACCTGTTAGCACTGTAATCGACATGTACGGGAATGGCGCCAAAAAAATCGCCAAGTTCACCAAAGGGTACCCTATAGTTTTACCTAATTTATAAATGTATAACTATGAAAAATCTGCTGAAAGCTAAATCATAAAGTTCGTGATTAACATCTTATTTCTTTTATAAATGTTTTTACTTCTAATATTAATTTTATCATTTATTTTCAACAAAACTATCTTTTCTATAGGCATAATTAAAAAATCTTCCGTCTTCTTCATTTTAAACAAAATATCCTTTATCATTTCGAAACGTAAATTTTTATAATACAAAAATCAAAATATAGAAATATTTCTTTCTGTCTTGACTTTTATTGCAACTATATTAAGAAATATAATTAGGGAATCTTATCATTTATTTACTAAAATATGATTCCAAATGACGTATATCATATATTCACTTGAAAAACATTTTACATAGAAAATAGGATTTCCGTAGCAACTATTAGCCACATGGACAGATACACTGCGCTGTTTATCGAGAATTTGGCGTGGAAAGCAATGTATTCCGCGTATTGTTTACTTGTTTACAATATATTATTCAAAATGTTATCTTACCACGTGAAAACTACCTTACGGATTTTCCTTAGCAGGTTTATTTTATCTGTCTTATTTCCTGAGGATAAAACTCTTAGTTTTGTAAAAATGGAGGTTTAATATATGGAAGTAAGTAACTTTTTTTCTTTGGCAAACAAATTTAAATTTTCGGGTTTGTAAATAAATATATGAATTTATTCTATACATTATTATATTATTAAAGATGAATTCATTTTTTTAAAAATATTAATAAGCAATTGAAAATTTACTTACACTTTATTCTCATTTATCAAAGTTCTGTGCATAATTAAATCAGTAAACTGTTTTAATTTTTACTAATTATAATTTCGTTTCATATTGCTTTTTATTACTTGAAAAATCAAGACTTGCCTATTGTTATATTTATAATTAATTGTGTAAATTCATTAGGATTTCAAAATAAAATTTTGTTCTCATGCCTTGATGACCCAAGATTAGCTTACAGAACGAATTAAAATAAATGTTCGGAGTAAATGATTTTTACTGACTTGATTTTTCAAGTCAGTAAACGTAGGCTTTCGTATAGTCCAAATTGCTGTTCTTTGCTTTTTTTCGCTTCACTTATGTATTTAACGTTTTCGTTAACTTATTGCAATAAGGCCCGTGTTTTACATCTGTCGTGCTTTGAGGAATTGCATGTGTTTAAAATAATATATAATGTACTAAAAGCTGTTTTATTTAACAGAATTTTTTTTTCTTAAAATCTAACTAATGAATTACAGAATTTAAGTTATAGTTCACAAATTTTTGTGGAATAGAATATTCCAATTTTAGTTCGAATGTCATTTTTCTGAGGTTAGAAAAAAGATGAAATCCAAACATAATTGTTATTTACTTAAAGGGAAATTTACTTATATTTTCTTTTACAACTTTAAAAATTACGATGATTTCAATCTAAAATTTTGTGTGAAGAATGAACTCCTGAAAATCACAATTTACTTATTAAACGAACCACTGAAAATGTAATTAATGTATTTCTCAGTTTAAAATACAAATTTTATTATTTTGATAAATGAATGGTCAAAGTTCACAATTTTTGTCTCTTCTTCAGTAGTATGAAAATGAAATTCCTACGCAATTATTATATAGAAAATTAGGGCTGTTTTAAAACAATTATAATTAAAGACTTTAGACAATGATTTCGTAAATACTTGCGTATGACTATATACTATCGAAAACCGGAATTTTATAAAAAAATTTACTTAGAAAGTAATTAATTTCCCAAATTTTAAAATGTACACTGAAAACTTTACTACGAATAAAACAGGAAGTCTAAAATTTAAAATGTTTTATTTCAGAAGTTTGTATTAAAAAAGCAAAATAATTGTAATTTTTACTGTATACATTAAGAACCCCAATTCAATGTTTTAATGATTGCTCTTAAATAAAAATGTAATGTTTCTATTAATAAAATAACAGTTAATGTAATTTAAAATTTTTTTCATCATGTAAGTGAGGAAAAAAACTTTTGTTTTTAATTTCAATATTTTTTAAAAAAAGTATTAATCTAAAATTTTACAGTTGTTAAAAATACAAATATAACTTTTTCAAGATTTATTAATACTCTTTTATTTAAAAATGAAATATAAATATTTATAATTTATGTAATCATAATTTTTTAAATAAATTGAATAATCAAAAATCCTTTTTCATTGAAATATTTATGCCATTTTGCAAAATAATAGAAACTAAATATACACATGAAACCTATATAACGCACATTACTTTGTAATTATTTTCTAAAAGCTGAGTGTGTTTGTATTGTTCATAATTAATTCGTTTTACAAGCAGTGTGTTTAAAATGCAATCTGATACTGAATGGATTTTACTGCATTTAAATATTGGGTGAAAATGCGCTTTAGGTCCCCTACTCTGCCAACTTGGCGAAAGTGTGCTGTAGGTCCCGTGCTTGGCGGTTTTTCAAAAACGCTGCTGCCATTGCAATAAGGGAATACGATTTTTAACGGTTTTAAACTAATTAGCAACTAATAAAAATGACTGACTTTTCAAACTGAAACTAATTAATGACCAATGAAAATGCTAAAAAAAAAAAAAAAAAAATTAATGAGCATACGCGAAAAAGCGCAAATTATTTCCTCCGAATGGTTGCCATAAAGAGCTCATTAGGTATAAAAACGTCTGGTTTACCACGCTTGGTGCATTTATCGCCAAGTTGGCAGACTAGGGGACATAAAGCGCTGATTAAAGAAATATTGATTTAAACCCAGCTTTTGATTAAAAAAAATTATTATACATCGATTGCACTTTTAAAATAAGTTTTAGAATTTTACTTACATTACGTCTGTTTTATTTTTTTAATTTTTACCGAACCCAACTTACAAATTATTCTCAATCGTAACTTAATTTCAAAATATAAAATTAACTACAAATTTATTTTATTAAAAAAGAGAATCACAAGAAAAACACGAGCATTTGATTTATAGTATTTAATCTGAGAAGCAGATTAAATGCCACAAATCTAGTACATGAATATTTATTTCTGTATTTTTAAGTAAAAGAATTTGGCAATGAAAAAATCCAAACGACTTTTTATAAATATTTACATTTTAGAAAAATTTGCAAGGAATTACCTTACAGTATGTTGGTTTGAAAGATATATAGCAATGAACAATTGTAAATTGTCCATAATCATTGCGAATTTTTATTCAGCTTTATAAAGTGGAGGTATGTAGCAAATATATTGCGAGAAAGTTTTTATTAAGGTTATAAATAATTACACATTTTAATTTATGAATTTTTATATTTCTGAATTATTTAGAGAACCTCGTTTTAAATTAATCGTTAGAACAATTCATTTGAATATTGTTTACTTTGTGTGTAAAAATAATTGACATGAATTGCATAAGAGATACAAAATTATATAGTAAATCTATATTTTAGAGTGCTCCTCTAGAAAGCATGGCGATTTTCGTTTAGCTGTCAATTTTATTGGCGATTTTTGTTGGCACAGAACAATCAATTGCTGTGTTGCAATTAGAATACGATTGGGTTTCGCCCAGCTTGGTGATCAACCGCAACCACAATTTGGCGAGAATCATGAGGCAACCTTAAGTATAGGCTAACCAATTATATTCATCACAAATTTTGTAGTTAGTCTAACAGTTTTTTGTGCAATATTAACTGATTATAACTTGTTCCTTTCTTAATCATTAAAATAAAAGAATGGAGTTGATAGTGAAAATATGGCAGATGGATTGTTTGCTGTCGCTTATAGTTATAAAAATAACGTGACATACAGAATAATTTCAACAATTTTAAATATGAATTTATGAAATTATTAAGGCAACAAAACCATTATTTTCTCTTGAAATGTTGTTTAATATTAATGTTGTAATAATGGAAGAAAAACAAATTTTTATGTGCCACTACTCAAATATTTTTGCTCTAATTATTATTATATTAATCGAAAGTTTGATCTGTTTTAAAAACATTTGATAGAATAACTTAATGACATAGTTTGTGCCAACGAAAACATTTCGAATATTTACAAATTTTCTTAAACAAAAAGACTGTTCTTTCTTATATTTTGAAAGAAAGCGAAAACTACTTCTCCACTAACATTTGAAAGCAAAACATTAACATACATTGTTTACGTTATATAATGTGGCGCGCTAATTTTTTCCTCTGATAAAAATGAAAACCAAGAACAATCTTTATTTAAAGAAATTTCGGTGAAAATGCGCTTTACGTCCCCTCCTTGGCGCGTCTTCAAAAACACCGATGCCGTGGCGAAAATTCTACCGCTATTTCAAAGTGAAATTTAATTAGCGACCAATGAAAAGGCTAAAACAAACGAGTAATTATTGAGCATGCGCGAGAAAACGCTTCAAATTCGTGAGTTGGTCAAGTAGGGGACCTAAAGCGCAGATTAAACGAAATTTCTCTAATGGAAGTAGGTTATTTACTTTTTCACATATATTTTAAAGATTTGTTGAAATAGAAGCATCTTTTTCTTAAAAAGATAAAATGTTATGGAAAAAGAAAAAAAAAATGCTGCTAATCAAGCTTAATGTTTAAAAGATTGGTAGCCAAGTGGTTATAGTTTAATGTAATTAATTTTGTTCAAAAAAGTTATAAGGGACAGGATTCTCTGTGCTGTAGCCAGCCTAGCTCGCCAAGGGATAAGTAGACCGTAGATAACGGCTTGATCTCATTTTGGGTTCCTATATCAATTTTTATACTTTTAGATTTATTAGTAATTTCCATAATTATGTAGTATGGTTTCTATTCTATGTTTGTATAATATCGTTTTAAAATATTCCTCATTTACAAAATTTCATTTTTTATTACCGCTGTTTTGCTACCTTAAGGTCTTTATTAGTTTAAAATAAAAAATGCTTATATAATTTTAATTATTAATTATAATGTTGGCAGCAAATAAAGTTTTATTTTAAAGCTTAATATTATAGCAACAGGTATTTGGAAACCGAAATGAGACACATACAGATCACTTTTGAGTGTTATTTATCTAGCTATTTCCCATTATTATATAAAGTTAATATTAATGAGAGCATATTCTAAAAAACGTGTATTTTAAAAATATATCTTGCGATGAAATTAATAATTAAAAGTTTTACTACTTTTGATGATAATAAAATTCAGTTTAAAAATAATTCTAGAAATAACTTTTCTTACATTGTCTTTCCAGTTATTTATGATGGTAAGAAGTTTTTAATACAATCAACAGCACCGTAACTTAAAAGTCGCAACTAGGAGAAAAAAAATGATATTGCCAAATACATTTCATTTATCTATTTTACGTAATTTTCCTTAGAAATTACTTTAATTCTATATTCTTTTCAAAGTCTGAAACAATGCAAAGTGTTTCTCTATTTTTTCCCAGACAATAGTTTCGACATATAATTGTAATTCTTTTTCTATCAAACTGTATTTTAAATTGTTAAAACAACTTATACAAAAGAAATTGAGTTACGAAATTATGTATTTTCTGTAATTTATATTAATGAATAATATTGTAAGAAATATTTTTCAATATGTTATCAAAATGAACTTAGGCTGTGAGTTTCTATTGTAGTTCATACCGAGCTGGTAACCAAATGATTAGATCTCTGGCTTTTGGTTCTACAGTTCGAAGCTTCGAATCACACCTCGGGTTTGAATGTATATATATGTGTGTGTGTGGTTAAATCCACAATAAACTGCTGGTACCGTTTCAATTAACCCTCATTCGTAAAGAATTTTCTTAAATGAATAAAAGTGGGTGCTCATTAATATATATATTACAAATTATAAATTTTGTAAAATATTTCTCTTCTGGTCTTGTAATAATCTTGTAATATAATTGGTCTTCTAATATGATAAACTAACATACGCACATTTGGTATAGTTACAGCTTCTAAAATTTCAAATTGAAATGTCGCTTTTTTTTTCTTACAATGGCGTCGATCTGAAAGCCGAATGGTTAGCTCACTAACCTGTTTAACAACTCGCGAGTTCATTTCTTACCTTTCATATTTGTAATGGTTCGTATAATCCATTTTGAACTGTAAGCTCCGATCTATAATTTGGTCTAGTGTGCAAAATGACCTTAGTGGAAAGCAACCAGGCATCTCTTTAAATTAAACAGGATCAAAAGAAATTACAAAAAATTTGATATGTTTATGCAATTTTTGACATGTTTTTGAAAGGTTAATATGAATATGTTAAACCAACACTACTTTTTTTTTCCTTTGATTTCTTACCACATATTTTTTTAAAATAAAGAATATTGAAGTGATTAATTTATTTGTTTATCAAATTCTTCTTTATGCTTTAACAAGATAGAATTAGTCAACAGCTATACTTTTAAATAGAGATTTAAACATACACCTGGTAAGAAAGAAATGTGTAATTTGCAAATTATGCACTTTCTGTTTCTTGTAGGAAGTTCAAATGTATGTATGTGTAACATATATTTTTTACTGAAAGGTTATCATTCTCAGTAATTCATATGTCCCTTATGGGTCATAGACAGTTAAAGTAGTCCAAAAGCCATTTTAAACTTTAGGTCTCAGACAAGTAAAATGGTTGCAGACCACCCCGTATATAGGGGCTTCATCATAACCTAGTAAGATGGTAACTCACTCTGGAGTGTAAAAAACCGGGTTTAAGCATGTGTAAAATCTCGTCAACCTGGAAATATTAGAAACAACAACACTATGTTTTGCGAATGATAAAAAATTGTATGCCAAATACATAAATTATTTGTGTTTCTATAAAACAAAAGTTCAGTTTTAAGTCACTTTTCTGCTTGTACAGCAAAAAATGATAAACATTTGTGACCTACTTACAATAGAAGTTAATGCTATTATTTTGATAGCCATAATGTGTGTGTTACTCTTTTTAGGTTGTTCTGTTTAAATGTCTCTCTCTCTCCTAAAATAAGGAATTTAATAGTGATATTTTGTTATTTTCGTAAGTAAACTGCCATAAATATCTTTAATGACATGTTTTAAATCTCTTTTTATAACATTTTTTAAGAAAATTAATTTGTGTCAGTTCTTATAAATATGCATACAGGAACAAAATGAAATGATTTCCTAGTTGTATGGTAAAAATTGATGCTCAGTTTGTACCGAATTCCTTAGTCGATGGGATTTTATATAAATAACCAGGCTCGATATCAGACACTATTTAATAAATGGGAAGTGGGAGGTGTGTTTCTTCTTTCTTTATGAAGAATTGGTAAGGTGGGATATTAGTAATGTTCTGGCAATAACAAATAATTGCCCATCATCTATGAAAAATTTCTTTTTGGAAGACTAAATGCGGATAAGTCCTACAGTTAATTTCGGCTGATGTTATGTCTGCTTGGAGAAACAAATCTGCCGAAAGAAATCATGTTTTGTTACTTTGCGATTGTTACTTTCTTGATTTTTGAATACACAAAGCTTACAAACTATCATTTCATCAAATACTTTTACTTTATTTTACATAGAAATATTGATTTTTCTGCAAAACGAAATATTATGAATTCTATGCATAACAAAGAACAATTTTAAATAATATGGTCTATTTCATTTAACCGGTGACAGACATTTTTGTAAAACATTTTTTCGGGGCATCACAAGGAATATAGATTGGGACTAGTAATTATTACTTTAACAATTTTTTTTTATTTTAGCGGCATGAATATTTTTATGTATAAAATTTCTGATAGTGGAAAGAGGCCTTTGACACTTTATAGTCAGCAATAAAATGTGAAGGCCGTGGAAAGCGTTTTAATATTCATTACGTTAATTTCCTTCAGGAAATCTTTTAATAGATAATGAGTTTCATTTTCGTGTGGCATGTGAGGAAACCTAAAACATTCAAGTATTCACCCCTATAGATGTACATACAGACTAAAAAATCTCAATATCTGCTTCCTGTTTTTCAACATTGGCATCCGGTAATTTATATTCCTAAGAGAGCTACCCGAACATTAGGTGACGGGGAGCTCCGTTGATAAAGGTTTAAAAATTATTGTAAATGTTGAAAATAGTGATATTTATTTTGAGGTATGTAATAAGCAACTTGTGACTTTATCGTTTATGTGTCGGCCAAATGTAATTGTGTTATTAAAATTTATAGTTAATATTTTGACCGATAATACCTTTCATAAGGTTTCTTTTCGAGTTTATTGTCTTAAGCGAAAATTGTAATTCAAAAATTTTCTTATAAGTTTTTGAATAAATTTTTTTTAAATATTGTTTATTTTATTTTAAAAAAACTTTTCAATTTACATAAAAAATATACTGAATATAAGTAAAATCCTACAAGCCGCTAAGGGTTTGGCTCGATTCCCAATTTTCGTGCCAATTCAATAAGTCGTGCAATTTTGTCACTCCAACTTCATTTTACGTAATATTTGGTTTTCAAATCCCAATCGTTCTCTGACTCGAACTTCATCTCTATCTTGCTCTCTTTTCGATTCAATTATCAAAATTTCGAATAAATGATTACATGATTACAAGAGAAATAAATTAAAAAACTAATAACTAGAAAATAATTTCACATATTTTATAAAAATTTCACGTTACAAAACAAATAATATAGCAATAAAAATCCTTACTTCTATTACTACACAATCAATAAAGTATACATAATCAATTTTTATAATTATTTCCTTTCAATTAATCAAAAGAATGTAAGCATTTTACAAATACAAGGAACATAACATCACCAAGTAGGTTTTAACTGCGCAATAAATCTAAATCAGTAACATAAAACATGTTTAGAAAAAATCGGATTTTACTCAACCGAAAATTGTCGTTCAACTTAATAAGACATCAGTATAAACGCAATAAAATTAAATCAATAACGTAGAAAACACATTTTTATGAAAATTCAAGTTTTTAATAAACAAGCATTAAAATTCACAGTAAACATATTTACATATATACCAAATATTTCTACCCAATTCTTAATGGATTACATAAATTACATACAACATCAATTTTAATTAAATAGTGCATAATGTAAAAAAAAACTCACCTAATTGTTAAAAAAATTTAAATAAACTCAAATTTGAAACATTAAAGAAAATTTTAAACTTCTCAAATTCAATTTTTCACAATCTTAGTATCCTTGTCGTGAAAATCTTTGATATCCTTTTCTCATTTTCAGCCCATTAGGTACTTTTAAGCATATGGTTTGGAGAATTTTGTATAATGTAATCATGTATTTTTACAATTATCTAAGACAAATATCCTACGAAGATAATTAATAAGATTATTTGAATTGAAAACAAACTGTTCTAAAAACAAGTAGTGCGTTGATTTTACTTTTGATTTTCCTTGCATTTGTAAATTCATTAAGATATGTAATTGTTATTTGAACAAAAAAATCTCTCAGCCAAATGCCATCACTAAATTGATCTCATATATTTCATCTTCTGATTCAAAAATTATTTTACCTTTTGTAAAATTTTCCTTTTACCTATTGTTTTAAGTAAATCCATAAATCTTTGTAAAAATATAACTTAACTAACGAACATTTTTACGATGTGACTATTCCCCGTAATAGTATTCGCTTTTTTCTAATTGGACCCGAAATATTCTTCTCGGAAGATTTATCGAATTGGGTGCAGATATGGAGTTTCATATAACAAGAAATTTAGAATTTTACTGCAGAGAGCCTGTTAGTAAATAATACAAGGTTAAAAGAAAGTTATCGTCCTTGATACACATAACCGAAAATCCATTATCTGCGCTGATTATTAATAGGACCTCCAGGAATTAAAGATTATATAGTTACTAATTCTTTTAATATACTTATATCGTTAAAACCCCATATTACAAAATTGCAAAGTCATCAAAGAGAAAGCAGGGACACTAAATGCAGTTAATAATCTCTTCGATCCAAAAAAAAAAAAAAAAAAAAATTTAGCCAGATCAGAATTCATTACTATTAAGTGGCGTGTGATAGTTCTGCTCAAATATTGTGTGTACGTCCTCAACTGCGGAAACAATTTTATTTTTGTTTTTGCATGACTCAAATCATGAACAGATGCCATCAAAAACCGCTTTTTTTATTTCTCTATTTGCGAAATCTTTCTTACATTTTGCTAGTATATGAATTACCCGAAAGAATTGCAACTGTTGAAAATTTGCGATTACCGTGGCTTAATGGTAGGACTGCTTTCTTCGGAGCATACGATCTGGAATGATCCCAGCCACTTTTGAACAAAAGAAGACAGATGTATTTTTGTCTTCTGTATGCATGTTCAATGAAAATTTGACTGTGGTGTTCAGTGGTATTTGAAAGTTTTTCGGTTTTTCTCACTTGCGACAAGTGAATACAGCCAACTATCTATGAAATGCTCTCCCGAAAGGCAATTTACATGGTGGATGTTAAAATATCTTGCAATTGCCCTCAGCCATTAGACTAATTACTACGTATATTAATGTTGCAACTTTACGGTTTAATATAATTTTTTGTTGAACGATTAACTGCGATTTAAGTTCTTTAAGTTTTTGTTTACTCAATTTCATTTTTAACAAAAGAAATGCTTCAGAACACTCATTTATGCTTTTAAAATGCCTTTTAAAACTTCCCTTTTTATTATGTTCCCATAATCTTTGTATTTCTCATAGTAAAGAAAAATATTTTACTAGTTTTCTTTTAAAATTCTATGTTTTTTTTTTATTCTTAACATAAGATTGCACATTATAAAAATATGAAAGATTATTATGTTTATTACAAAAATACAAGCAACACAAAATTGTATAGTTGAATGTTTAATCACTAGGCGAGACTGCTAAATCTTGGAACTTAGACGTATTCAGCGCAGTGATCAGCAAATATGTATGAATCTATGTATGATGTACTTAGTATGGTCGCGCTGCGGTCTGCGTTCCATACTATCGCGGATCGTGACATCAACACGAAAATCCATTTCTGTGGAAGAGCAGGAAAAGCTGATTATCAGCGTTTATTCTCGACTTCAGTCACGCGGCGTGTAAGGAAAAATGCGTTCTCTGGTAAGGCTGAGAGACATCTCAGACATAGATTTCTTCCGCTGTAGTGACAGCAAATGCTTTACGCCATCGTGTGCAGCAAATAAATGTATATGTGTCATCTATATTTCCATAAATAATTTTCTGAAGTAAACACAGACCGATCAGTTGTGAAAAGTCCGATCCATTCTTCAGCTTAAATGGCAGTGGTGTTCTATAAATGTTTCTTTTATTATGCTTGTTTTAGGCCTTTTTTTTAGTGACAGCTATCAGTCCAAAACGCTTTAAATTCAAAATAATCATCATTCGATCATGG
Organism: Latrodectus geometricus; assembly: GCA_026290005.1. Classification (NCBI taxonomy): domain Eukaryota; kingdom Metazoa; phylum Arthropoda; class Arachnida; order Araneae; family Theridiidae; genus Latrodectus; species Latrodectus geometricus. The sequence goes on from JAPDSC010048225.1 coordinate 97,495, forward strand.
TCGATTTAACACTCACCTCCTACCTTAGAATATTTATTAAAAATTTATTTTATTATTAAATTTGTGATGCACTATATAAAGCCTAAAAGCGTTCTGTAGCTTCTCTCAATAAATATTTAAGTAGCCTGTAAATACGTTAAAACTCAATTTGAAAAATATAGCGTTCCTTAACAACAGATTTTTATCGGGTAGGTGCTTCAGAATATTTTCTTATCCCTTGTGAAATTTTAGAATAATCCTTAATCATCTATGAAATGTAATTTAGAAAACTATGATATGGATGTTGTAAAGTTTAAAATTCCCTTCTGTTTTGGGTATTTAATGTATGTATGCTAGTATGTAAAGGCTTTTTATAACTTAGAAATTCCTTGTTATGCAATCACCGCATCTTGTGTCTTAGTATCTGTAGTCATGTTTCATTTTGTGATCAGAGATGAATTAATTAATCACATTTTAAATAACAATTCTTTTTTCCATAACTACCTTACAACCCATTTGCTTATTATTGAGAGAGAAAATATTTCACTCTGTCAAAAAATTATGTTTTATTTGTTCCCTATATTCTATAAATATTTATTTTTTTATATTTTTCACTCATTTCATTGTTTTATATGATTGAAATCTCAATAAACCTCCGATTATAATAGAAAAAATACTTTTGTTTGTGTACTGAATATTCCATATCTGCCTCAGCGCATTCATTGAAGTACATTTCATTTTTGTGATGAGTGTCTAATTAACTACATATATTTACAATAATATTCTATTGCTTAACATACATATCTTTTATTTATATTTTGCAATTTTATCATGGATCATAATATTTCCATATCAGAAAAATATTTCATCGATAACAATATGCATATATATATTATAATAAAGTTTAAAAGGTAATTGAAGTTCAAAATAGCTTTAATCGCACAATTGTAATATTTATTACGATAAATAATCCTTACATAAAAGGAATGTATATTTTTAGTCAGCAGCTCTTTATTATCAACTACTTTAATTCCACCAGTATGCTAATATTTTTGAAAGGACAATTGCATGAGTCTGCAGTGAATACCTAACTAAATGCTGACCTAACATCATTCGATTTTTATTTTTGATTGAAGTACAAACTCAGGTGTATAAATATATAAATCTGCACTGTCACATAAAACACATTTTCACGTAAGTCAACAGTATTGCAGTGAGAGAGAGAGAGAAAAGTCAGTCTGACTCTCTGAGTCAAAATTTCAAAATAAGCAAGCACACCTGTCCTTGATAAGCCAACGGAGGTAAGTAGAAAGGAGATTATTTTTATTTGCTTTTTAGAATTCAACTTAAAAAGTTCGACGAAATTGTTAGGAAACCAGTCTCGAGTCAAGGTCAACCCACTTTCGCTCTTTTGAAATGGACTTCGGGTTGTTTCGTTATTTCTAATTGTAAGGAAATCATACGAGTCAGACACACATGTTTACCAAAGAAACTCCTTTATACTATACTGAATCGTAAATTTTTCATTGTAAGTTTCATTCTATATGTTACAGATTTAGGTTTGAAATTATTAGGTATGAATCATGAAAGATCATTCAACCTATGAATAAGCATGTGATTTAGCCTTTAATTTTTATCGTTATCTTTGGCTACCTTACAGGGTATGTTCCTTAATTTTTCTCTACATTTTATATATTCAGTAACAAATATCTGCTATAATTTTTCATTTGATAAAATTGTTATTTCATTTTTAATTAGTTTATAACCTTTATTATAATACTGTTTGGTTGTAATGCATTTAATTTTAAGATATTCTTTTAAGAAAATGATGCTTGTAGCATTTTTTTCTACATTACTAACAAAAAATCAAAATCAAATTTTGAATAATAATTAACATGCAATTTATACGCAAATTTTGTATGTAATACAATTAAGAATTATTAATTTATTCTGAAATATATTAATGTGAATCATACATATACTAATCATGCATTCATGATTTTTATATATAATTTGTGAAGAATATTTTAAATTTGAGTATTACAAATGCTTGTATTTATAGCTAAATGAGGAACTATTATGTGACTAACATTGTTTAAAGACATTCATTAAAGTGTAGAAAAAATAATGAAAATAAGTATTGAAATTAAATTCTTAGAATAATTTTTATCACAAAGTTAAATGACATAACATAGTTCATTGTAATCCAATATAATAAACAAGACTACTGGGAATTCAGTTTTTAAAAAAACAAAATCATCCCAATTTATTAATGTTGTTTTGTTTAAATTATTGTTCAGAAATTATTAAAATTAGTTTTAAATATATATCAATACCCCTGCATTACTACCAATTTATCATAAAAAGGAAAACAAAATGCCATTTTGTGTTACATATAATCTTAATAAATATTTACTTATTTTGCATCATATTTAAATTATATTTTTAATCTGAAAAATGTACGTAAAAGTAAATAATTTTTTATTTAATATTTGATGCATTGAAAGTATATAGAATCATTTGAAGCGAAACATAGATTACATTTTTAAACTCACCAGAAACAATTTTGTGTTTAAAATAATTATTACATTCCTTTTAGTATTCTGGATTCAAAAAGGAATTAGTTTCCCGTATTCTTTTGAAGGGATTGCTTGTTTAGCAAGTTTTCAAATCCCATGTTTCAAGATTTAGTTGATCATGAAACATTGCCAATTGAGAAAGCATCATCTGTAAACTTAGTGAAAAACGATGTAAGAGAGTTTTTTTTATAAAGCAGATAATTTCGTAAGACATCTAAACGTTTTCAGGTTTCATTTGTTTTTTTGAAGTAATGGTGCAATTTGATGTGAAGCAATATTTTTCTGGGAAGAACTTCCTGAAAGAAAAAAGCTTCTATATGATTTGTTTCCCTTAGAATTTTTTAAACAATAGTGTTTATTTTATTTCAAGGGCATAGAACTACATTTATCAACCATGACAGTAACAATGTGAAAGGTTACTTTTGTAAACAATTAGGTTACAAAAACACAATCCATACATGTTACCGTCTTCGATTTGCAAACTTATTCCTAAATAATATTGAATTATGAAAAATGTTATAATCTAAACAATATTTTTCATAATTTAATATAATTAATATTAAAAATGACAAATAACTCTTAATAGCTTAATGAAAATCTAAAATTCGGAAACATAGTTTTTAAGTAATATTGTCTCTTTATCATTATAAATATGATTATTATATAGTAATAATTTTAATTAAAATGTTATTTTGATAAAAATATTTTCTTGATGGATTCTAAAATTTTTTAATTAAAATTTCATCAAAAGTATATTTTAGATGTGATTGATCATGCCTTCTAAATTATTAGTTTATTTCCAAAACATCTTAAAATCTTATCTGAAATTCTAAATCTTACTTTAGATGGTAGTAAAGTGTTCAAAATCTTCTAATTTTGAAGCATCCATACGGATGGCAAACATCTAAAAGTTGATGGAAGTTTGCAAGGAACATAATTAATTTAATAAATACTGGGATGAATTTTAGATCAATAAACCATTTTTACATAACACAATTTAGAAACTCCCAAGAAACCTCATATAGATGATTAAGCTGAAAATGGGAATTTTAATGTACCCATCACCCATCTGTTATAACAGATGATGAATATATTCAACAGTTCTTGGACATGGATCCAGCATATTTCATTTCTTAGAATAATTTTTCCGTTTGGCTAATTAAAACTTACTGATTTTTAAACCATAATAATTAAAACAAAATATTTGTTTAAACTTTGTTTATTTAATTTTTTATATTTTGAGATACTAATTAAAACAATATATTTTTCATCCGTTTCTGAGTCAATTTCAGCGCCAATTCAATTGAATGAATTTGAGATATTGATGCTCATAAATAATTTTAGTGAAACAATTAGAATAGAGAAGTTCAGTTACAAATATCATCATACTATGCTTGTATCTGATCTGCAATCTAGCTGCATTATAGATCATATTGCTCACTTATCAATTTAAATTTTTTGTTTGTTTCTAATGGTGGGTACACTTGAGTAGTTAACCCATTTGCCGCAATAATTCCGGAAACTGCTACTCATTTTATCATTACCCGGTGGGCACCTGTGAACCAAGTCACGGAGGTACGAGTAGCATCGTCCACCCTACACCACCACGAAGCCGTTTATAGGGTGGGCCACAATTATCCATCATCTGAGGAAAGGACAAGAAACACACAGAGAGAGAGAGAGAGAGAGAGAGAGAGAGAAAGTACATCCATGCCCGAGCCAGGATTCGAACCCAGGTTCTCCCCATTCGTAGTCAAGTACTCTAACCACCAGACAGGGTGGTCGGCAGTTTTAATTGTATTGAAACTTAAAACTCATGTATGCAATATAAAGTTGATGGCATTTACTTAACACTAAGGAATATATGACGAAATTAAATTATTTAAAATTAAAAGTCATTCTGAAAGTTAATAAATATAATGTTTTATTAATTTTATCAATTTAAGCTTTTAGTGCGTAAAAATCTATGTCCGTGAAAATTAAAGTAGAATTCCAGGTGGAACGAATAGCAAATTCACCTATCTATCTAATTCATAGGCTTTATTTTTTATCACTAAAATCTCAATATGTTCTCTGTTCAACAAAGTTTTACCTGTTTTCCATTCAATTGTCGAATCGTATGTGATTTTATCTTCCTACCATTCATGCCTTGAATGCCATTGATAGTGCCATAGACTGTTTCTATGGCTCACAACAGATACATTAGGTGCTTCATTACAGAAAATTTCAGTGTATACTGTGTTTTCTTGGTACGGATTTAATAGTGGGTTATTATATTCTTTGCTATTACGAGAGCTTGTATTTAATAAGCTATAGGTAAATCTGTATTTGTTTTGACAAAAAAAAACCATATTTTGAATCAGACATATTGTTTCATTTAGTTTATTAGATATAATTTGTATGCTTGCAATTTTACAGTAATTTAATTTGAATAGGAATCATAAATGTAGGTGCATAAGCTATTTTTAGTAAAAAAAATGATAAATTCTACAATACCTTTACATTTTTCACCGAAAAGAAGTAATACGTTATATAATTAATAAATAATAATAATAATAAAAGAATTTAATAATTTCTGAAGATATTAAATTTGCATTAATTATAATGCATAAGTCAGATGAATGGGACGTAATACAACGCTAAAGAAAATTTTTAAAGTTAGCGCTTCTGAAAAATTTAATTTTTTCTTAAAAACACTCAGAATGTATTGTATCATTGTGAAAAAAATTATTTTTATCTCTAAATTTACTTTCATAATTGAAGATCTATATTTATACACATAAATTATATTTCACCATATTTATATAATAGGTAGTTTATTCTACTTTTAACAACAATTCAAAAAAAATATGTTATTAATTTTTAATGTTTTATCAACATGGGAATCATTCACCAAGCCTTCATAGAAAAATTACAATTTAGAAAAAATTACGATATTTACTATTCATCTAATTTTGTTCAAAATGCTGATTGTCAGCACAAGATCTCACATAAGATGAAGAAAATCGAATGAGGTGTGGAATACTTGAAAATTTTCTTTAGTTATTTGACTTACACTTGAAAAGTAATAAAGAAACGAATCAGGAAATCTTTGTATCCACGAAAACTTACCCTCTGCAGAAAGGGAAAACAATTTATTAAAATTGAAATTATTGTAAATATATTTAAAAAATTATGTGAGAAATCTGATTCATTACATAATTCTTCTCTTATTCCAGCGTAAACACATAGATGAAAGTTTTAAAAAAAGAAATAGTTATACGATTCCCTTCTGAAATGGTTCATTCAGCACCTTCTTGATGAGTTTTGCAGTGTTTTCATATCAGTGTTTATTGCAGTTAAAATTTATTCACATAACAAAAAAATTTTGAAATGTGACTTTTCCTTTATTTTAAATTAGCCAAAGAGCAACAATCTGATATTAATTTCGTCAAATGTATTCAATTCAACACATATGTATTCAATTTCGGTGAACAACAAAGGATATTATTTAAATAGACATTAAAAATTTTTCTTTGAATAATAATTAGTTTAAAGATAATCGATATCCTAATGGTTAATTACATCAATCACCCCTTTTATACAAAAAGTGAGCCATAGAGTAATTAACAAAGCCAGTTATTCTTCGAATGAAAATAAACAAATGATTAAAAGTGTCTTGATGAGCTTCCAATTAACGTATATATCAAAATGTTTTGTAATTGGGCTTTTCGTAGTCTAATGGAAGGGCATCGTTCTGAGAAAAAGTTTTGGGTTCGATTCTAGCTACCGTTGAAAACTTGGATTAGGATGTTGTGCTCTTTCCTTTTGCTTGTGTCTGTCGGGGTGAGTATTTGGTAGTTTTCTGGGTTTTCTCAATTGCAACACTCATGAGTACGATCCACTATCTATGAAATGTCAGTTCGCAAAATATAGTTATGTGATGGTCGTTCAATGTCTTACAGCAAACAGAATTAAACGTTAGGAGTTCCACAACGTGGAATGTAAATGTTTTATAATAAGGCTTTCTATTCCTATTGATTAGACAGTTCAATGAAATAACACTAAGTGTCAAACAAACGAAACAAGAGTCAAGGATTCTCAGTTTTACCCCAGCCATTGTTAGAAAACAAATAGATTTTTTTTCCTTCCTCCATACAACATTACATCCATTTCTCCATACAACATACCTATATGCGTTTATGCATACAGGTATGTAGGAATGAATACTTGGTACATTTCCGCGTTTCTTTCCTTAGGACGTATGAATACTTTCCTCTACTCATGAAAAATCCTTTCGAAAAGCTAATTATATATTGGATTTTAAAGTAATTTACAATAGCTTTAGGCCATTAGGGTCTCCATTACGCATGTTGAAAATATCTATAATAGCCTTTTAAAGAATTTTGGAATATTCATAATATTCTTCTATATTTGTAAACCGAGCTAGTAGCAAAATAATTAGTAATCCAGTTTTTTTGTCCAATAGGATCTGTCCTGTGGATTCGATTTCTAACTTAAAGTTTCCAGTTGTTTGGAATCTTCTGTAAACTGTATCAGTTTAACAAATCCTCGCGATTTCAAAAAATAACTGCTGAATAAGGATCGAATAAAACCAACCAGTATTTTTTAAGTAGAAATATGATGTAAAGCTCTGTACAGATAATTTGTCAATTCATAGATGAAGCAAACAGTTCATACACAATGACAAGCTCTTTGAATACTTTTAACTTAATATCAATTTTCCACTTGAATTTGATGATAAAAATTGAAAAATAAAATGCAAGAATTTGAGGATGATATTAAAAAATCTATATCTATATTATCTATAGCCATATCTAAAAGTGATATTTATTTGTAATAAGGGAAAATATTTTGCATTTGTTGGACACGGGAGCATTTAAATATTAATGAATTATAAGTTTTAAATAGAAATGAACTTAGGCATATATTTGGTAGTTGGTAATCTAATTTCCTGTGCACTTGTATGTACAATAGTGATAAAACAATCACCAATTGCTCATTTTCCTTAATATATTGCAGATTATATTAATTTAATTTCTAGTGTTGATACTACTAAACAATTAATAAACTTAATTATTATTTCATAATTTTGGAATGTTAAAGTTATTTTTAGCAAATATTTGAAAGTTTTGCATATAAAATGTCAAATCATTTTAACTTTTATATAACACTGGGGTGTTTGGAGAGGAAAAAATATTAATTGATACTTTGATTTAAATTGATTAAAAATAGGACATAATTTTTTTTCTTTCAATTTAAATTAACACATTAACATTTTCAATACACATTAACTTTTAAATAAAATATTAATATTTATTGCGCTAAATTTTAAAGCAAGGTTAATATTTTTGTGTAAATTTACATAGAAATTAAAGTTTTCATTTTTCAATTCTAACTTGAAAATCAGAGAAGAAAAAAATTAAATTTTTTAAGATATTTTAAAGTAATAAAAAATTTCCTCATTAATTAATTTCATTCCTTTATAATTTATCTTATCATAAAATTATGATTAGATATTGAATGTTATATTCCTGAATTTACATAGTTATAATGCGTGAATTTTATAAACTTATACTTCCTCACACACTAAATTATTCCAATTCTTTACATTTCATTTAAATAATTTTTTTAATCTTTCTCATCATTTTTTAAATGTAGCTTTTTAGAAAGGAAATTAATCCATAGCAAACAAATAGAATTTTTAAATAAAAGAAAAGGTATCAGACACACTCTAAATTTGTGCACTATAAAACATAATTTAATTAAGAGTGTTACCAGATCCAAAAGTTTTTAGATTTATAAATATATCCTTTATACGAACTATCTTCTATTATATTATGAAAAACTTTGACAAGTTTCGTCTTCTCTACACTATAGTGATTTAAACAATACTTATGCTGTATTCTTAAAGAATACGATATAACATTATAAAAATATGTGTAAATGAGAAGATATATCGCATTACATTATATAACAATATAATACGATATATCTTCTCATTTACACATATTTTTTAAAACTAATTTCTGTAAAATTACAATATTTTTAGTGCTTAAATTAATATTTCCTGATACAAAATGATGAAAAATGCAGAAATTTTGATCCTCATTCGCAATATATTATTTAAATCTAATTTTACATTATAATAGTTTTAATATTTTTTAAAATATTTTCTCAGACAGAAATTTATAGATTTCGAATAATATTCTTTATAATATTTAAATTATATCATGAAAAAGAAAACGCAATTTTTAACTCTCCCTCTATTTACCTTTTTAAAGTTATCTTTTAAATAGAAATTATCATGAGCTAGAAGTCTAGGGTACTTTGTAACAAACTCCAAGGGAGGTGTTGTCACTAATTACCTTGAACGTATGTAAAGGAGTATTTTTCTTATCATCTCCAATAAAGTAAACATCTAGAATGCTTCATTCATTTTCAATCGGAATTAGATAACATTTAGCGTCTGATAACGACAAAGTTAAAAGAAGTAAGCAGCTTAATCAGATTAAAAACGCAACAACTGCCTTTTGAAGGAAGAACTGCATAATTTTTGTTTTATAGAATCATCTCTAAAGGCTAATATCGTAATAAATTATTGAAAAACTGTACTGTAAAATTTTTATACATATTTGAATCGTACAGTGTCTTTTATTCTTATCAGATTAATTCACCATACTTATATACATTGAGTACCTGATTGTTGCTTTTTGTTTTCTTAAAGACTCAATGTGTTGAAGAATCATGGGTTTATTAGATAATCTCACACCCGAAGAGCTTGATGTCATCGAAGAGGTAAGAATTAGTTCATCTTTTTTGTATATAACTACAATTTGTATGCATTACTAACTAGTAAAATTGTTTTTTAAATATTTATTAAGTTATTACTTTTGTATTTCTAAATATTATATTTAATATCATAATATAAAAGGCTACTACCTTTGTTATCATCAAATATTTATATAGATTTTTGTTTAGATATTATTCTAGTGATTAATCATTAAGAACAAAGGAACACATTGCAGATTCAACTTAGTGATTTGAATTAAATATAATAAGGTTTTAAACGTAGCATTTTATGAGTTAAATGAAATTTTATCTTACCCTATTGTTTTCTTAAAACTGTGATAGACTGATAAATGTAATCACTTGAAATATCAAGATTGTCAAAATTTAATAGAAATAAACAGAAAATTATATTAAACTATATTTATATATTTTAAACCATTAATTAGGTACATTCACATATAACTACAAAAATAATTATTAATTGTATTTAAAAATTTATATATTATCAATTACATACAGTTTATGATAAGTATAAGTAAATTGTTTATGCGTTAATTGCTTGCATTATCTGTTAAGCGTTCTTATCTATCAAACAATGAATATGCATTTATATAAAATTCGTCATTACTTAAAGATATTCTGTATAAAATTTTCGTAATCTCAATATGTCTAATATGAAACAATCATATGAAATTTAATGTATTCAACAGAATTTTTTTTATAAAAATAGTTTATTTATCCTTTCTATAGTCATTTTCAAAAATTTCCGGCATCATTTTGCAAGAAAAAAGTCACATCAAAATGTAAAATTTTTTTATTCAAAATTTTAAGTTTAAATAAAATTATAAATGTGAAAAATATATTACTAAATTAAAAATATTAAAGTAAGTAAATAACATAAATAATGAAAAATAATTAAATAATAAATTTAAAAATGATTTTTTTTAAATGTGTAACCTCAAAAAAATAGTATCCATATTATTTTAAGGAGAATATTGAAACATTAATATATTAAAATATACTCTAGATTTTTTTTAAATTTAATAGATTTTTTGGAGAAAAGTAATTCTATACCCGATATTAATTTCTTCAGATCTTTCATAGGAATGCAGAAATATTTATCAATTAGTGCGAGAGCGAAAATACTCATTATGCAACATTTTCTATTATCTTGCTATGTTAATTATCAACTTTCAGTTAAACCACGAGAAATGAATTTTTAGGTTGAAGTTGAGCAATTCTGAGTTTGGCTCAAATTAAATCTTATTTTTTTGTCACAGATTAAATGACGTTTCTTAAATCTTGTTTAGCCAAGCTGACAGCAAGCTTTCAATTTTACAGTTCATGTGTTCAAATCCCACTTTATGCTTGTATGATGATAATGGTTTTGGTTTCTATTTTAAAATTCAAATATCAGTCTAATCATATTTTCTGTTAAAAAAAAAAAAAAAAATGTTGAAAGACAGGCAGACAAACAAAAACAAACCTAGACCTTTTTTCTTATTAAATTTTATTATTGGTTTTTATATTTCGACTCTCAAATGTCAAGCTCTTGCATTACGGTTCTCGATGTAAGAGTTCATGGTACAACTCCAAGAAAAGGTCTCCTTAATGCTTTAAGAACATTTGACGAGCGAGACTCGTCTCTCACCTGCTTATTTCAATACAATACACACACATAGTCTTCAAATAATTTTGTACTCAAAGGGTTAAAGGCATTAACGTTCTGTAGGTGCTTAAAAGCTTTACAACCTTTGTCACATGGGTACCCATTTCGCAGAGTTAAAAAATTGGAGCTTTTAACTACCTTTTTAATAATGCATGAGTGTCGAGATATTTTTAGAATATCGTGCAAACGAATAGAATCATCTTTGTAAGTTATCATTATTTTATTTTTAAGACAAAGAAAGCATCCATGATAATTTAAACTAAGGATTTAAAATCATCTTAGCAATTCATTTCCTAAGTTTATGAGAGAGCTTTTACTTTTAACCCTTTGACTGAGCATCCCGTGATTTCCACGGGCAACTCAACTATAACAAAATTTGCTCATCCCGGCTTTTCACGGGCAAGTGTTTTTCTTGCTTTATTGAAAAGCGTGTCCTGCGTTTTCACCGTTTCCCCAGTCTTCAAAATTTTATACATTTTACTTTTTTATATTATGTAATAAATAGAAATTAACTTTAATTCAATAGAAATTTATTAAGAAAATTTGTGATAACATCTGAAATTGATTTTTTTGACAGCTTAGATTCTCATGATGAAATCTATATAAAAAATATTTTCTGGGAAGAAAAATATGCAAATTTCAATTCTCCAATATATATATTCAAAGTATGCTAAAAATACACATTTTTGAAGTAATTTTTGGTTTACAAATAGAGCAGTCAGATGGTTAATATTTAACAATGGATGTGTATTATATATAACAAAATTCTTTTACCTTTAATACTTCCTAAATACATTTAAGTTCATTAAACGGATTTTTTATTAATTAAATGTAAGCTGTATTTTTCATTCATATTTTTGTATATCATTTACACTTAAATAGAACTAATTTTTATGATTTACTTAAGCAATCGTAAAGTAATTTTGGTTCTCTATTCAAATGACTAATGAAATGATGCAACATTAACGCTATGATATAGTAATGCGAATTGAGTAATTTAAAACTGGCAATGAATAAGTACATTCTGTTACTTTTTGAGTAGCAAATCAATGCAAAGAATAATTAGAAACTGGTGTAAAGAATAACTTTATTTTACTTGCCATATCCATTGACATTCGATTATATTTTAGAAGTGCCGTCTTATGCTTGTGAAATTCTTAAGAAATATCTCCCGATGTTCACAATTTATTCAGCTGTTCCAAAAGTTAAAGTTTGTTGAGAAAGTCATTTGCTTAAAGGCGAAGAAACTGAAATGTCACATGTTTTTCAATGAATGTTAACGTGAAGAGCTCATAATTTTTGATCATTTTATATTCAAGTTAAGATTTTTTAACTCGAAAAAATATTTTTACTCGTAAGATTTTTTAACTTGCATAAAATATGTAAACAAGGGCATTATTTACATAATATATTAATTCTGTACTCCATAATTTGTAATTGTAATAAAATTCTAGATTAAAACTATTTCTATTATGTGTTTGATACATAGCATTTTGGTATGAGACATAATACTTGTGCATCATAAACATATACTGAAAAATCACTTTTTTTAATAGTTTTATTTTATTAAAAAAAGTTATATTTTAGTATATGTTTGTGATGCACTAGTAATATGTCTCGTACCAAAATTACATATATTGACTAATACTTTGATTTTATTGCATAATCACAATACATGCGTGTATTCTTGCATATAATGGAAATCAAACTATCCAAAACTTATCTGAAACTTTCACACTTTTTGATTTTTGAAGTTTTTGGTCGAATTACGTAAACTTTGCTTTTGCATGAAAATTAGTCAAATGTTTTCACACTTTGCATTTCCTATACTACATCTACTTTTTATTGCAAATTTCTGTGAAGATTTTTCAATAATTTTATTAATCTACAAAAAAATTTTTCTTTTGTTTAAAAAAAAGTTTATTAAGATTCGACTTGTTTTGGGCAGATAACACTTATCTTAGGCTGCATAAGATAAACTTTTTCTGCAGCTTAAAAACAATTCTTAAATATCTGTTATATTCAAATAACTATCGATAATCAAATAATCATTGAATTTTCATGAAGATTCATCGAACGCATTCATTTGTTTTGTTTTTAAGCTTCTTTTTGTATCGGAAATTTCGAGCAATGTATTAAAACATTGATGATAATCATCAAAAATGCTTTATTTGTGAAATAGTGAGGAAGTATTCCATTTCATATCTGCCTAGTATTTTTATTTAATTATATTTTAACTGTCTTAATGCATGAAAATACATGCAGTGTATTCGTATATTTTCAGTTTTTACATTGCATAAATTATTTTTGATAAAAATTTTCGGTAGATTTTTTTAATATTTTTTATTATTATGAATGCATTTTATGAATAATTCACAAAATTACAAAAATTAGTATGCAATGGATTATGAATTTTGTACGAATATGAAATTTGCCCCGAGATTATTTTTGAAGCTGTTAAACATCTTTCTTTAAATCTATG
>JAPDSC010048227.1:0-17349 GCA_026290005.1 Latrodectus geometricus
AATATAAAGATAAGTTTATTATTTCAATAAATAGTTAAAGATAAACACTTCACACAAATAAAGTTATTTTTTGATTGAATTTAGAGCTTGTATTCGATAATTTGAAAATGAAACTTTACAAATAAAATAATGTCAATAATAATTTATATATTACTTAATGTTTAGTGCTGAATTCCTGAATGGCAACTGTTCAGCTCATCAAATTGAATTGAAAACTGAACATTTAATAGCAATACATTTTAATTTTTTTAAGTTATCCATTTTTAATTACTTATCCAAGACTTGAATGCAATAAAAAATTAATAAATACTAATTCTACCTAATTTATGTACACATTTCTTATTCTATTAATCCTAATTACCATTTATGAATATATTTTTTAAATTCAGTAAAATGCACTTGAATTTTTCTTAAGTTGAGACTAATTGCAAGTTTGCTTGTTTAAATATTTCAATATCTTATCCACAGTATTTTGAATACTTATAAAAATACCATATTACATAATAATTAAGATTTTAAAATAATTTTCATTTACACAAGACATAAAAGTGAAAGCATGCAGAAATGTAAAATGTATCAATAATCTCCTACAGGCTGTTTTCATTGAAATGAACAATTTAGAAAAATAGTAAATAAGCTGTATAAATTTATGGGAATTTTTCAAAATTAAATGTTTATATATTATAAAATTTTACATGATGAAAATCTTAAAAAAAATAAATAAGAATAAAAATAAAGTAGCTTTTGCTCTAGAATTTTATTCTCAAAATACACATAAAACAGAATTTCTCAGCTAGTACTCAAATTAATCAGAATTTTGCTTAATATACTTTATAAATTAAGAATATATATAAAAATAATAAATAAAATTGAAATAATTAACCCGTTGCCTGTCGCTGGTGTATATATACACTGTGCTAAGCTGATGCGTTGACTGCCCAGGGCGTATATATATATATGGCTTTCGGAAATACGCTTCTCTGCAATGCTCTGCTATCGGTAAAGCTAGACCCATGGCTTTGGAATGCAATAGAATGTCCTTCACATTGTTTAAAAGATCTGTTGTGATGATGTTACACCTATTTCAAAGGAGGGGCGATTTGGAGAGGGGAATATTTCTCGTGGAAAGGGGAAAACTGTTGCTTTTGTTCCATACGTTGCAGTTATTGTTTGTGTTTGTTTTCGAGTAGTTCGTCATTTTTTATTCTTTCGCTTTGTTTTTTTTTTTGTTTTATGAAAATAAACAATTAGAATGCCTCTTCTTTTCCACCGATACACCGTTTAACTGTGCGCGCCTGAGAGAAAACTGGTGGCACTGGGGAGCGAATCTCGTAAGTTTTCCTTGGCAGGTAAGGGGTTAACATGAATGGGAAAATACTAATTGAATGAATATTAAAATTATAATACAAAATAAATAAATAAATGATCAAAAAATTATTTAAAATATGAATTAAAAATTACTGATAAGGTATTTTCTGAGATAAGTCAAAGTTAAGAATGGACATACATTTTAAACTGAGCAATTTTCGAAAAAAAAAATATATATTAGTAACACATTATTATTACACAAGATTAGGATAAGATTATATGCAATTTAAAAACGAATTCTCCGAGCAGATTATTTCTAATATATTTACAAGAACAATTTTATTACAAAACTGGGAAATATGCTATTTCTCAACATAATTAAATACATTTTAATTCATTAGAAACTACTTTGAATAAAATATTTTTTGCAAAATAGCTTTTATTCAATTATCAAATAAATAAAAGTTCGTAACACAAAATCTTGAGATAAAAAAATGTCCAACTGTAATTCATATTTGATTGAGTTATAGTTTTTTTTAAAATCCAATTAATTAATTTTTGGTTTTAAAGAGAATCCAATATAAATAACTTGAATAGTTTAGAAGCCTATTGCTATATTTTGAAAGGACACAGTTTCATGTTCTAAAACTTTTTTCAAAAGCATCATTAACACTCGAGTAATTATTGGCTCTTCCATAATTACAGAAATTTTTTTTATTAACTTCAAATGAAAGAATAATATTTAGAAGAAGAAGAAGGGGGGAAAAAAGTGCAGTAAGAATGAAAGATTAGTTCCTTACCTGGTTAGGGAGCTCCCAAGTACAGTGATATTTTAATTATTTTTATTTTTAAAAGTGGCATGTGTGATTTTGGGAATAGTAGTTAACATTCTAGGTTTTTAGTCCAATTAGATATTATACGAGGGTCACTCTGAAATTTTTGAGATACAACTAGGTTTTTAACAAAATTTTAGGTATGTTCAAATTAGTCTCCTCCAGCATCAATACACTTTTGATGATGAATTTTCCACAGATTAAATGCCTCAAACCATTCATTTCTTTGAACAGATGAAAAAAATACATTTATAGTCACACCAATCTCTTCTTCTGAATGAAAACGACGTCCAGGTAAGTTCTTTTTTAGATTAAAGAATAACCAAAAGTCGCACATAGCTAGATCAAGTGAATACGGTGGATGTTCGATCACTTTAATTTGTTTTTGCTTAAGAAACTCAAATGTTAATCCTGCTGTATGTGAAGATGCATTGTCACGGTGAAGCATTAGTCCCCTAACATTCAGTTCTTGTAGACATTTAGTGGTATACCAGTTTGCTGTTACTGTATTCTGTCCTTCCAATTTGATGGCTTTGACCAATCCCGTACTTCTGAAGAAAACAGCATACATCACTTTTTTCAGTGCGCGTTGTTTTTTCACTATTGTCGGCGTGGGATCATCTTCAAAGACCCATACTTTGCTTTCTTGATGTGTTGGAACGTCAAAAAATGGTATGTACGTTTCATCACCTGTTACAATTTTAAAAATGATGTGGTGGCTACCATCATTTAGCAATTTAAGAGTTTCTTTACTGATTCTGACACGCTCCTCTTTTTGGTGCTCAGTTAGATTATGGGGAACCCAACGGCAAACTACTTTTTTCATAATGTAATTCTTCATGAATGATTTTGTGTATGGCTGCGGATCCAATGTTAAGTTCCTTCTGTATCATTTGATAGGTACAGCAATTATCATCCATTAACATTTTTCGTATGGCAGACACATTATCCAGGATTACTGCCGATGGCGGCCTTCCTGTGTGTTGTTCATCCTGAAGAAAATTGCGGCATCTTCTAAATTCTCTAAACCATCTGAATACATTAGCACGAACTGGAGATTCATAACCAAATACTAATTGCAAACGTTGAACGCATTCTTCTTGATTTAATCCTGCTTTAAATTCATAGAAAATCATAGCACGAGAATGTTCTCGCGTCAACTCCATTTTCTCTCTGTTTAAAATTTATTTTACGCTAAACAAGTTGAAGTAAGTCAGTAAAAAATCGTCTTCTGTGTTAAAATACTTTGTATTTTAAAATTAAACCGTTATTTTTATTTTGCAAATTTCCGTCTGCGCGTATCTCAAAAATTTCAGAGTAACGCTCATATAGCATTACTTGGTACTTGATATAAATTTTATGGCTAATTTACACTTCACAGTGTTAGTTAATCTACCAAACAATTTTAGACATTTTAATCTACATAATTACTAAAATAATTCTGCTACTATAGCAATTACATGCTGTAGTAGCAGACACTACACTACATACACTGGAATAAATTTGACAAGTTTCCTTACTTATAATAGAATAATACAAAGTAATCTTAAGAAAAAGCTCTTTTGTGATTGAAAAAAAATAAAAAATACAAAATAACTCACCTGTAAAAACTATTATCTCCATCAGCATCACAAAAATGACAAAAGAAATGTTCTCGCCGTAGATGACGATAGAGCTCATCCTTGTCTACATATCTTATATCACAATAGGTACAAGCAGGATGCCCTCGATGAGATGTCTGATCTGGATCACCGTCTTTTTTATGCCTTACAAGATCTTTTCTATTATAACACTTTCTTTCAAAAGTAAATATCTAAAATAAAAAGAAAACCTAACTTAAACCAGGGAAGAAAAACAGTTGTTTTTGGATTGCATAATAAAAGATATAAATAAAAAAATTTTTTTAAGTTATGGTTTGGTTATTATGGTTTGAATATAAACTACAAATAAAGAAATGCCTGATTTACTGATACAGAATTGTTAAATGTTGAAAGATATGAAGAAGATATTTTTATTTACATTTGGCAATTAATAAAAGTGTAAAATTCCCAAAGAAATTTATTGGGTAAAAATGAGTTTCAATAGAGTAAATGGCTATTCTTAAATAGTAGCATTACTGCATAGCATTATTATAAGAGGCATGGAATCATGAAATTTAAAGAGGGATGGAAATGAGATTCATTTCAGTGGAAAGGTTTTCTTAAAGAAATTATTAACTTGTTTGGTATAATTATATTTGGTATTGAAAGTCTTTTTAAAGATGAAGAATTATTACAAGGCCGCAGTAAATACAAAGATCTTATTTATTGCACAACCATCACATTAATTTATTTTAATAAATGAACCAACAAACTGTTGAACTGAAATCAAGAGTACTAACAATTCAGTTGCTAGCTCCTCTTTTTTATTTTATACTGTTATCTACACATATTTGCTTAAATGATCACTGTTTTTTACAAATTGTACTTTTGGCCAATTAATTAAACATACCAGTTATAAAAACTACTAAAATGGGACTTACTCATAATGAAAAAGTTATTTTATTTATTATGATCAGTAGGCAATATGTTTTGCTAACAGTAATATAAGTTATGAAAATAAATTTATCAGTCACAAGTACAATAAAATGAATAATTTGTTATTTGTATCAAAATATTCAGTTTTAACCATTTGAGTGTGGAAGAGTTTTCTTATATATAAACATAATGTTCTATTACCAAAAAAATCAACCACCCAACTCTCCAAATGCCTTCAGACAACATGGAAAGAGCATACGTGTTTGAAAGACCATTAGAGGGAGTTTTTCCGACCAGAAAAGAATGGAAAAACAGCACGAATGAAATAAAAAGCAATGATCTTATCTGGTTTACTGATGGATAAAAAAAAGGCAACTTCTCAGGACTGGGGGTCTATGGTGTGGCACCAAAACTCAGTCTTTATAAAGGGCTTGGGGAATATACCACTGTCTTTCAGGTGGAGGTTCTTGCTATCGCAAACTGTCTGCAGATAAATTTAAAGAAGGGCTACCAAGGTAAGCGTATTCTTATTTTCAGCGACAGTCAAGCTGCATTGATGGCTCTCGACTCATTCAAAGTCAAATAAAAAATTGTAATGGAATGCAAAAATCTCCTTAAGGAACTGGCAAATGGGAATAAAATTATTCTTATTTGGGTGCCAGGGCATATAAGAATAGAAGGTAATGAAAGAGCTGATGAACTTGCAAAACAGGGATCCTCTTTCAATTCAATAGGAATGGAACCCTTTTGTAGGATCAACATGAAGACTACAAGGAAGGCCATTCAAAAATGGGAAAAACAGGAGATGAACAAAGTTTGGCGTGACTCTCCTGGACAGAAACATGCAAAAAGTATGATTTTCAACTCATCTGAGAAAATTGCAACTGAAATTCTTAGACTCCCAAGATTGAAGATTCAAGCAATTGTAGGCTTCATTACTGGGCACTATCATTTCAGGAAACACCTTCATACAATGGGATTTTTTAAACAGGGACCAATTTGTAGGAAATGCCACGCAGGGGTAGAATCAGCTCATCATATCCTATACGAGTGTGATGCTCTTGCCCTTACAAGATTCACTACTCTAGGTAATCCATATCCTAAAGAGTTACACTTAAACTCCATTGAGGGCCTATCAGACTTTATAAACAAAGTGACCCAAGACAATGGAACTAGGAAAAAATTGGGCTTGGAGCATGGTACAAAATGCAACAATGCAGAGGTGCCACATATCTGACAAGCTCAAGAAGAAGAACATAATGTTAAATTACCAAATAAAATTAAAACGTAGCTCTCTGCTACTTATTAACTGAGCAGGGCTGACATTTACCAGATGTCTGATAGACTTCAAAATACTGAAAACTAGAATGCAACACGTAAAAAACATTTAATGAAGCATGACACAAGTTACATGAAGAGATTTTAACATCAACTGAAACAAATGGCGAACATAAATAGCAACTCACGGCAACTCCCTCTTCCTCTGATTGGTTGGCGAGGTGATGCCATTCACAACATCCTCCCCCCTTTTTGAGGAGCTGGATAGCTACTCAAAAACATCACTTAAAGTCATCAAGTTCAATCTGTTGGGTTTCTTAATGGCATGACCATATCTGGAAACTTGAGGCAGGGTAGCCTCCACAGAATCTGGATTAGGAGAGCTCACAGATGATTCAGTCAGTGGAACGTCTTTGAATGGTAAAACTGTCTAGTCATTTCCACTTACCTCAAGCGGAAAGACGCGTTGTATCGATCGAATTAGACTACAGGACTGAGTCTTTAACTTAACAGTTCTTAGGCCACTGAAGACGTTTTTTCACATCATCCCCAATCAGAACAATATCCCCTGGATAAATGTTTGATGACTGAGGATTTTCCTTTTGTCGTTGAATCAACTGACCCAGATACTTGTTCCTAAATCTTTGTCTCAGGTCTTCGATCACTTTGGCTCGAAATCGCAATCTCTTACGGTAATGATTAGCACCTCGCACATCTAAATATCTAACTCCGGTATTTGGTCGATCAGACAGAAACATTGCCGGTGTAATTGGAGCAAGGTCTTGCATGTCCTCAGAAAGATATGTTAATGGACATGAGTTAATGATCTTTTCACATTCACACAAGATTGATACGAGTTCTTCATAAGTAAATACGGCCTTGCCTAAGGTTCTCCTTTAAAGCTCTTTGACTGTTCTTACAAGCCTCTCCCACAAGACAGCTGTGGGAGGAATAAATTTCCATGTTATGCGTTCTATCTCTGCATAGTGAGAAACTCGGTTCCAGTCGATGGCAGCCAGTTCGTTATGGGCTCCTCTGAAGTTAGTACCATTAACTGAATAGATAACTCAAGGTCTTCCTCTTCTAGCCACAAACCGGCGAAAAGATAACAAAAAGGCATCCGTAGAGAGGGAAGACACTAATTCCATATGTACTGCTCTGTAAAGGGCGCAAGTGTATAGGACAGCCCATACCTTTTCACCCCGTTTTATGTACAGAAGGCCTGCTAAATCCATTCCTACCACTTCAAAAACGCCTGCATTTTTAACTCGATCAGCAGAAAGGGAAACTGGATCAGCCATGGGAGATTTACTTTTAAATAGGCGATATCTTATACAGGAATTTCATATTTTTCGAACAGTTCTTCTTCCACCTACTATACAATACTTTTCACGTATTACGCTGAGAAGCAATTGTGTCCCAGCATGATAATTCTTGTTGTGAAAATGCTCAACAAGTCTTTGTATAAAGACACAATTGCTAGGTAGCAAGATTGGAGACAGAAATTGAGGAGTATCTATACGTTCGGTAATTCGAGTTTTCAAACTAATGACATTATTTCCATCTCTGAACACACATAGGTTAGGTAAAGACATCTCGCCTGGAAAACTTTGAGCTTGCACACATTTGATTAGTCGGATCTCATCTTTTTGGCATCCCACATTGGGCACCAAAAATGTTAAATTACCAAATAAAATTAAAACGTAGCTCTCTGCTACTTAATAACTGAGCAGGGTGACATCTACCAGATGACTGATAGACTTCAAAATACTGAAAACTAGACTGCAAAACATAAAAAACATTTAATCAAGCATGACACAAGTTACATGAAGAGATTTTAACATCAACTGAAACAAATGGCGAACATAAATCCCAACTTGCAGCAACTCCTTCTTCCTCTGATTGGTTGGCGAGGTGATGCCATTCACAACACATAACATAACAAGCGAAGCGCTATCGCGCTTTGCTGCACTCAAACAGTTAACATCGATTATTTAGAGAACACAATAATATAGTTAAAACAAAGAAAAAAATCAGAGTAAAACATAAGCAAAATTTAATTTAAAAAAAAAGCAAAGCTAAAGTTATTATGGATAATTGGAGTATTTTATATATAATAATGAAAAAAGATAAATTGTTTTCTGGTGCATAAGAATATAAATCAGTACAACTCAGTTTGAAAATATTTAATATTAGTTTGCTTTGTTTCAGGTACCAAAAGGCTCTTCTTTTTGACATGAAAAATTATTTAGATTTATTTTAGTTATTATTAATAATGTTACAAATGAGTTGCAATATGATTAATCATGAACACAAATTCTTGATGTTTTATGCTTTGCACATACATGCCTTAAATTTAATTCATGCAGAGCAACATTCTTTTATTCTTGTACAGAGGAATGAAGAATATTTTCTAATACGAATGATTACTAAGAGCTCAAACAGAAATTTTACATTATATATATATATATATATATATATAAACCCAATCATTGAAAAATAGTGATTATCAATAAGACAAGAAATCAGTTACTCGCAGAAATATTGCTAATGTAAGTTTCTAAAAATGAAAAGTTTTTTTTTCAGTCAGAAACTTAATAGTTTTTAATGTGTGAAATAAATATGTAATAATATTGTCAAGATACATTTAAAAAATAAACACTTAAAGCTTAGTTAAAAAATTCATGCAACATTTTTCAAAATTATTATATGGTATACAATATTCGTTTTTTAAAAATTAAATACCAATGTCAAGTTCCATATACTAGCAAATATAATTATCCATGCTTGTTGTTTATTATTTTATTTATCCCTCATGTCTGTAGATTTCTACAAGCATAATTAATAGTAATTTCCCATACAGATAATATAAATATCCCAATGATGAACTTTTTATATTAAAAAAAAGTACTGTATCTGATCCAAAATGTTAAGATTGAATATATCATATGAATAATATTAATCAGCATAACAGCACATATATTTCATACATCTGGTAAAAATACAAATAATTTGTAACATGGAAAATATATGCAAAATTTAAAGGATTTAGTAAAACATTCTATGTTTTAAGTAGTTAAATATATTTAATTATTCAAGTCAGCTATTTTACTTGAATGTATATAAAATATAATCCAAAGATATTTCTATTGATCACATTAAAGTTCTATAGTTTCAGGTTAATAAAAACAAATACAACAGAATGATCAGAATAATGCTCAGCTACCATTTAATATCCATTTTTGAGGTTTATTGAATTAAAGTTGAATTGGGTACAAAGCATTTGAATTTATAGTTATGTTTGAATCACCAAATTTGAACATAGCTGTAAATTCATATCTAAATTACACATTAACAATTAGACTGAAAATTTAGAAGGGATTAAACATGTAATAATTAACCAAAAGAATTTTATACCATATATAGATAATTAAGAAAATGTTGTTACTTTTTACATTTATATATTACAAATATATCTATATATTGATTAGATTTAATGATTGAAACTTAATTGCTAAGAATCATACTATTAATTTATAATTGTAATAAATATAAAATAAATTTTTTAGCAGTTCACACAAGAAATTTATCTTTTCCTTCAAACCCTAAGCATGGTTTACATTTTATTAAGTTACATTTATATATTAAAATAGGTAATTAAGAAACTGACAATAAAAATATATGGATTTTATTCCCAATTGCATGCATCAAATTAAAACTTAAAAACAGTAAAATTAGGCATGGAGAATTGTAAAAAAAATCATATAAAGAATCCACATAATTAAAAATATAAATTTAATATTTCAATATTTAACTATTACCACCAGGATGAGTAATGAAGTTTATAATAAAGTTTTAATTCAAATAAAAATAAAAGTATCCTTGAGTAGTTATTTTTACATAGCCTATAAGTAAAATGAAATGAATGGCAATCTTCTTACAATATCCTAAAATTTTTTAGCTTTTAAGATGCATATATACTCAGAAATTTAAAGTGGATTATGAACCACTAAAAACATCCAAGCTTGAGGTAGGATTCAAAGCCACAAATTGTCGAAATGAAAGCCAGAAAATGTGTTGATCAATAGTGGATTTTTGCACTTAAGGGCTTATTAGACTGAAATGTTCGGTTTAAAGTAGATTAAGAATTAAACACATTCAAGATTTGATTTAAATATATGAACTACTAAACCAAAAGCCAGAGTACTAACCATTTGACTGTCAGTTAGGTAGACCAAATAGGGAGATTAAATGTATAAAGTAAAATTAGGGCTATTCTATAATTTAAAAAGTTTATTAAATAAAATTTTTATACACATCTTATAAAAAAATTACACTTTTTTACATTTTTTGAACAAATTTGAAATTACAAATAAAATGAATCAACACAAATTGCAAAAATTCAGCATTTCTGATAGCCAAATTTTAAAATATTCTATATCAAACACTAGAAACAAAAGAAGGAATTTCATATTGTTAGAACAGTATGTTGAAAATTTCATTTGGTTTGAAATGCAAACAAAAACTTATTTTCCTCAATTTCTGTTTGTTTATCACTCTATGGCCACATTTTGCATTAATAGGATAATTCGATTGGGATCTTAAGTTCAAAGTCCAAACCAGTACAAATATCATATCTAAGATAGATATCAAGCCCACATACTATTGAACAAAAGGAAAGCTCAAGTTACATTCTAGATAATGAATTACTGTCAGGTTTTTATTTTATTTTTATTTATTTAATCATAATTTTCTTGTTTCCCCAAATATTAAAATTTATTAGTGTTAAAACTATAAGTAATTATATAAGCAGAAACACAAGTGAATTGTATAAATCTAACTAATAAAAGAACAATGAGTTTGTTTAGGACTCAACAACTCAGCTGATAAATTTATAAAATAAAACAATAAAATGCTAATTCATGTTTAATTATTACTTTTTCAAATCTAGTTGGCAAACCTTGTCTGGTGAAATTTAGAGTATATTTAATATTCAATCCAAGTTAATTAATGAAATTTCCTGGTCAATTCATTGAATGTAAAATAGGAAATGATATCTAAAACATTTTCATTAAAAACTCAACTATTTACACTGATAAATTAACTAAAAATGATAAAAAAAATTTAGAATACTCTTAAATATAACTGATTTGGCTTTGATTTGTTTACCAAAAATGTTATTTGATAAGCAATTATAAGAGTTGTGAACTGCATATAATTACTTATCAAATGATCAAAATAACTATCATAAATTTTAAGAAAATCTAAAAACTTTGATATTAAAAAACAAAATTAACTAGAAGAAATAAGTGCATGAATTTTTGCCACACCAGCATGCTTCAATGTACCTAGCCCTCAGCTGGACTTTACCAGTTAGAAGCAGCCAGTAGGGAAAGTTTCTAATTTAGATGCAGGTACCGAACAGAAGATTTCCCAATACTTGGCCTGGCACTTCCAGAAGTGTCATTTCACATGGAGGACATTGTGACCTCAACATATTCAATGTTCCCCATTGAGGTTCTATTATTGAGGGATGCAATTCTCTTAAAATTGCATTCAAAGAAATGGGCTGCATTAATGCAGGGAGTCCCAAATACATGAAAGATAAACAATAAATGTTTCAGTTCTTCCCCCTCCAAGTATATAGTTTTTCATTTGAATATGTGGATGAGTTCAAGTATTAGCTGTTTGGTTACAGTGAACACATACTACTAAAAAGTCCATTAAAAAATTAACTTCTCCATCAAAGTACAAAAACAAATACATATAAGACCCTTTAAAAAACCAGTGTTAACATAGTGAGAGATGGGCATTCACTAAATCAGAAGAGAACAAACTAATGATATTTGAAAAGAAAATCATGAGAAGAATTTTCATTATTGTCAAGGAAAACAGATGGCGGACCCTTTACAATTTCAAAATTTACAAGAAATTCAATGAGCAACCAGATATTGTTTTTGTCATTAAAACATTAAACGATTAAGTCACCTCTAAATACCAGACAACAACAAACCAACCAAAAAGTCACTTTTTTAAAACCAAGTGAAGTTTGAAATTTCTCAGTGATAAGTGTTCAAAGATGGAAGACAGTGGTGAAATCTTATTGAGAAGTCATTGGTGCTACAATCTTATTTTTAGTATTACAAGTGCCTGTAAAAATTGTACCAAAAAAGAAAAATTTAAATAACTTCAATAAACACCAGGAATTTGGAAGTTAAAATAAGTACATTTATAAAACCATTAAAAAGCAATATTACAATATTTTACAGTTTTGTGAGGTTGTAAAACAGTAACCAACAAAACCTCCAGAGTAAAAGAAAAAAAAAAAAAAAAAAAAAAAACTTGGCAAGTTTTTGATGCATAATTGTCACTAAAATAGAAAATAATGCTAGTCAATAACCTAAAACAAAACTCCTTTTCTTGGGGATTGAGCATGCACATTTTG
This sequence comes from Latrodectus geometricus, assembly GCA_026290005.1. Lineage (NCBI taxonomy): Eukaryota > Metazoa > Arthropoda > Arachnida > Araneae > Theridiidae > Latrodectus > Latrodectus geometricus. The sequence goes on from JAPDSC010048227.1 coordinate 12,381, forward strand.
AATTTGCTATTACTTTATTGTTAGTGTGTTTATATTTGTTACTTGTCATTCCTTTCAATTCAATACTTGGAAAATGTCGATTAAAAAGTCTGCATTAGATTTTCAAACAAGATTTTCTAATAGAATTGATATTCTATCTTTTATTTTTATTTGATGATTTAACAAAAAATCTTTTTGCTATTGTCTTCTCCCAAAGCAGAATTGAACCATCTTTTTTACATTTTTATAAACAAGTTTCTTAGTGATTTCTTAACTTAAAATATTGATATAACAGAAAAAAAGAAAAAAATGTAAATATTTAAGAGATATAATTTGATTAATCATGAACACAAATTCTTGATGTATTTATACTTTGCACATACATGCCTTAAATTTAATTCATGCAGAGCAACATTCTTTTATTCTTGTACAGAGGAATGAAGAATATTTTCTAATATGAATGATTACTAAGAGGTCAAACAGAAATCTCTCTCTCTCTCACTCCCTCACTCACTCACTCACGCACGCACATATATATATATATAATAAATTTAACAATTTATATACATACTTTTAAACTATCTGTACACAAGTTACAATATTGTAGTTCATGTTTCCTTCGCTTATGATCTCTTAACTTTTGAAATGTAGGAAATTCTTCATCACAAATCTGGCATTTATTTATCAAAAGTAATTCAAATGAAGTTCTGATCTTCTCATCTTCAAATAATATTTTATACTGCTTATTTAGTAAAGAGCATTTTTTTGAAATATCTGAATAGGCTTCTATCTGATGAGCAAAAACAACCTGGAAATAAAAAATTAAATCAAATAACTAAATTTTTACAATACAAAATTTAAAGAATTCATTGAAAGCAAGATTCTACTTATAGCATATCAACAACAAACAACTTTCATATCATATTTTTAAGTTCAAGGATTATTATTTTTACATGGAAAGTAGATATGATAATACTCTTTATTTCAACTTAGACCTAAGAGTGAGTGGTTACAAGAGAACCTAACACTCTGACCTTTGTCAAAGTGTTAGCTTCTCTTACACTATACCCTAAAAAGAAAGCACATAAAGAGATCAGTAGCAGAAGCAAAATTTAGTACACTTTTAACAGGAGTATCTAGCAGCATCCAGGATACAAATAAATTTTAACCCAACAATTCAAATCTAAGTTGAACAGCAGAGTCAGTATAAACAATATTTGTTTTTCCTTCACATGTAGACAACCTTTGAAGGTAAGATCAAGTACTCCAATTAATTTGGCAATGAATAGTTGGAATTCCAATTGCTGTCATTAAACAGCTTTGACTAAACATTAATAGCTCTTTCCATCTCTTTGTTATGGGGACTACCTAATAGCTTTGCTTGTCTTGATCACTGGTGTAAGACTAATTCGATAAGAAATCAAATTAAAAACTAATTTAATAAGGAATTCTGAGGAATCAAAAACACTGCTTCTGATCAGTTCTTTTGACAATTCACAGTGTTGGTTCAGGAATAACAAATTCGATTATTGAGTCAGCACCTGCTAGCTCATCACCAGGGATATCAGAGTGCCTAAGCAGCCACACTAAAATGAGAGAATCATTGTTAGATAATTTGTGCAGAGTTAGGTAGCATCCCAAACAACAAAAATGAAAGCAGATTTCTGCAAAGGAAGTAATGTAGCTTGACTATAAAAAGATAATTCTTCTACAAAAGCAGCCTTTGTTCAAGCATATTCTAGAAGACATTAAAATGGCAAATTTCAGTTTGGAAAAGTATGTTTTTCCAAAATGGGTGATAATAAGGGAGGGAGTTTGTATCAATAGTTGAACAGCAGAGATCAGACCTCATTTTATAATTTATTTTAAGCAATCAGTAAGTCAATTTTCAATGACAACAAAATTAGTTTAGTCTTTTAGTTAGATAAATTTGATTTCATAAGGCTTATCAAAAATATATAATACTCATCAGTAGGCATACCTATGAAAGAAGGACTGGTTAGATTAACATTAAGGTTTACCAAGACAAAAATATATTGTAATCCTTTCACTGACCTCAATTTTTGAGTCTTTTTTAAAAAAAATTATAGCTATTGCTCTGATATGTATATAAAGATAGTGCATACCAAGCAAAAACTCAAGAGCAGAGAGATTTGTATTAAAGCCCCCCAAAGAGTAATACACAAAATAACTTTTCTAAAACTAAACTCAGTGGCACAATCACATACATGGAACCAAAGTCTACAGTACCAATATCTGTTTTTATGACAGATAACCCTGTGATGCAAAGCATGTTCCAGTTAGGAATTAACCTAATGCAAAAAAAAAAAAAAAAAAAAAAAAAAAAAAAAAAACCCTTAGTATTTACATCCCAAGCATGCCTGGTACTCAGTATTATTGGCTCACTTAAGGAATAAAAGACTGGGTCGACTTTTTCCATCCTGAGTATCGACTCTCAGACTTGAGCTTCAGTAGTGTGAAGCACTATCACTAGGCAATCATAGCAGATTTATGTTGATTCACAGAAACACCTTCATTATAACACCAAGCCTCAACTCATTTGAGAGTATTGGGTATGATGATAGAGATCATTCCACCAAATTTACCTGATAACAAAATAACCTGCATAGTCAATGGTGATTATCCAAACCTGGTTGGAACTTCCAAAAAGGATTCTTTTTTTAAATTGAAGGACAAGCTGTAGGTCACACTTTCAGGAATTTTACCAGGTTACTAAGAGTTAGAAAGAGGTTTATAAACCTCTAATATGTCTAAAGGATTAAGCTTGCCTCATTATCTCTTCTTATCATAGAAATAAAAATTACTTTTATATACCACAAAGCCATAAATACATGGTCAAAGGCTATGCTCTGAAAATTATACAAATTGCAGGATTATACAAGATTCCATCACTAAAAGGAGCCAGTACCATATCACCCATCCCTGGTAATTTAAAAAATTTGAAGAATATTATAGCCCTTTCCATTTTTATCATCAATTTAATTTTTTTTTAGCTATATCTTATTTACTTTGACTACAATCGGATATAGACAATACAAAAGTGGAAATTCCAATTATTTTTTTGGAATCTGAACTCTGAACAACTCAGTCAGGGCCCCCACATTCTGAAAATTTAACACCAGCTATTTAAGAGAGTTTAGATAGCAATTCCTATCTTATTTTTCATTTAAAACAATCATAAAGCTGAAATTGGTCAGTAAATAACATAATTAATGATAAATAACAGTTAAGTCTCCAAGAAATAGTTAAGTTTTAAGAACAAATTTAATAATGAAAAATTAAATTTAAACACAAAACATAATAACCACCAACTCAAGGAAAAAATAGTCAGGTGTTATACACAAGCTCAAAAAGGTGTATGTAACATGACACATCATTTAGCAATAAAAGAAAGATCATTTTTCCCTTTATAACATCCAGCTATCACAATCAGTTTAATGAAAGATGATTAATTTTATTACAATGATAATTAGTTAAAATGTTACAAATTTAAATCAGAAGATAAATGTTACATTGCTGTCTAATAATTTAAGCATATAAAGAGAAATCATTAACACAGTCCACCATTGTTTAACATTTAAATACCTAGATGCAGCTGCTTACACATATACCATCAAAGACACCGGTTCAGCAATTAAGATATCTATTTGGGGTACAAATCATGTGTTAGCTCAATTTGATTTATACATTGCTCAGTATATTGGAGGAGTAATCATTCTGATATCATAGAAGAATTTTTGGAAGCTTTAAAATGTTTATTGTCACAAAGGTGCAAACAATTCAAGAAGTGATGGATAATTGAATGCTTTTAATTCATGTATTGGATTAATTTTGCTGTTGTCTGTAATATTTTAAATACAGTTTTAGAGACATTTGACTTTTATGCATTTAAATTTACCAAAAATTGTAGCGTTTGTCAGTTAGGAATTCAAATTTTAATAAAAATTAATGTTAGTTACATTTAGTTTTATTGATCAATTGTCTCCCACTCTAGGCTGCATAATATTTAGTGTTTGTTTTGTAATATGTAATCTTTGTAGAATTTGTGAAATTAGTTTCTAGTTATTAGTTTTGCAATATTTCTGTAGTACGAGTAATAATAATGAAACATTCAAAATTAGTCGGAGATTATACAAGTTTGAGTGCGATTGGGATTTTGAAAATCGGACAGAGCACAAAGTGACATAATTTATGTTAGTGGAATAACTGTTCAGTGCTTGGTGCGAAAATTTGAAATCAGACCAAACCTGTACTAACTCATAGGAGTTTAATTAGACAGCTGCAAGAGATATATAGAGTCAGTCAGCTGACAGAAGATATTCAGTGGAATGTTGAGTCATGATTACTTCAGTACCATGACCAGCTATATTAAATTAAATAATGAAGGATCCATGGCATGAATAACCAAATGAAAGTGGTTCCCAAGATTCTCAACTGGCTTGCATCCGGGAATTTTTCTAGCCACAGTGATATGCAAAAAGTAAACAAAATCAATCTTTTCAAAAATGCATCTTTCCTTGACACAAAAGCCAATGATTATGCTTTTTGGAAGTAGGATAAATCATTTTGTCTCTGTATTACACTAACAATTACAAAACTTTCTGATTTATTTGGACAAACTTTATTTTTGTTTGCAATATATTACCATCTGCAATTGGTTATTTTATGTTAACATCAAAAAGGTAGTGACCACATTCTTGTAACTAAGCTGACTTTTGTCTAAAACTACATAAAATATATGGGTTATGTGGTGGTAATAAAGTAACAAAATAATAGATTACTATAAGAAAAGAAAAGTAAATATAGGAAAGCTGCCCTTTTATTTAACTTTTGGAAAGACATGTCTTAGTTTATGACATTAAGAACAAAAGATTACTTCAAATTTCATTTGACATATCATAACTACAAGATACTCACAGAATAAAAACATTTTTAAGAGGCAAAATCTACCAGATTTCAGTACAGCTAC
>JAPDSC010048232.1:0-21310 GCA_026290005.1 Latrodectus geometricus
GTGTGTGTGTGTGTGTGTGTGTGTGTGTGTGTGTGTGTGTGTGTGTATATAATTACACAAAGACCTGACACGTGATCTGTCAATAATTTAATTTATATATATATGTATTTATTGTTATAATTCATAAAATACTTTTTACTTTTTATTCTTTTTACTTTATTATTTCTGCAAAGCAAGCTTAAGTTTGCTTTTAAAAAATATTCACAGCTTATTTATATTTTAATCGGATTATTTATGTACATTTGGAATCTGTTTAACTTACCATTAGCAACGTTCTTGGCTAAAAATGAATAATTTATTTAAATAAATTTTAAATCGTAGAAATCTTGTAGATATTTAACTATTTAAAAATATTATATCAATAGCAATATAAATTGAACAAATAAAATAAGTTTATAAATGGATTTCTTAAAATCAAACTATTCGAAAGTTATAATGAATATGAAATCTTTTTGACACTAGTTTTCATTTTATGTATTTAAATATTTTATGGATTATTCAAACATCAGAAAACCATGTATGTCTCGTGAAGAAAAATTTAATCCCTTAAGAATTACATTTTTGAGAGGATATATATAAATATACACACATCTGTGCGTACGCGCATGTACCTCACATTCATAATGAAATAATAAAATAAATAATGTACCATTTCTTTAGATTTTAGGCATGAATTTTTGTGAAATTATTGAATTTTTAAAAATTTATGTCATAGAACTCTTTTATGTAAGTATATAATTTTTAATTACCTCTTCATTATATATTTAAAATGAATTAAATTATGAGTTATAATGCAAGAATGTAGTTTTAATGATACGAAACATTATAAGAATACTTTTTGTTTAAGAGACATGATTTAATAAGCTTAAGTAAAAATGTATTATACCTAATTATTTATAAAAGTACAAAATCATTGCTCAGAAAATACTATTTTAATTCTTGTTAATTAATGCTTTAATTTTTAAGTGTTCCAGTCAAATTTAATTTGAAATATTTGTCTTTGTGTATATTATCCAAAAATCGAGCGAAAAAGAATATTTATTTGCCACTAATCAGAAGAAACACTTACCGCCTTTGCCGAACTCTACAAAAAAACAGAGATGTTTACATTAATTTTAGAGATTCATTATTTTTACCAGAGAAACCAATATTTTTTATTAAGATTTTAACACATTAGTCAATTAACAATAATATATTTATGTAAAGTAACACAAATCAACATAATATTTTACTAAGAATTTAACACATTTGCTTCATGAGAAAAGCTTCATTCAATTATCAAATTAAAACATATTAACTATTTCTAAAAGTAAAAATGTATACATTAATTATTTTTCACTTTATACATTAATGTTATTATTAAACTTATTATAATTTATAATATATTTAATTATTAAAATAAACTCTTTATAAATTAAAAGAATAATAAAATATAGTAAATTTTAAATTTCATTTGAAAGTAGGATATTAATCCTTGATACATTTGAAAATCGCGTAATGTCTCTATCTTCTTCGTGGACTAAAATATTCAAAAAGGCTTGAAACAACATAGTCGTAAAAGCTACTGGTACATGCGGGAGCTACGGGTTTAAGTCTAAGAATATCAAACACGTTTGCATCAACGTGCAAGCAGTTATTCAAGGAAAGATGATTCGAAGATTTAACGAAAGCATCAAAGGCCAAAGGTAATTTACTGGTATGACAATCATCCCGAATGATCTCTATATTATAGATATAATGTAACTTTTATAGCCTCATTCGGATTGGAGAACAACTCAATAACTCCTTGTTTTATGTAATCAGCTATCACTTCTCTGTATTCTTCAAAGAGTTTGGTATTTCTAAGTAATCTTCTTCTTAACCGGTCAAATCTTGCTTAAGCGATTTCTTTATTGTTATTTAAATTTTGTTTATCTAATTTCCAGGGCAATCGAACAGCGTATCTATGATTTTCATATTCAGTACTTGACTCAAAATCGGACAAAACTTCATATTCGAAAGAATTATCTTCCTTATCTTTTTTCAATTAAACCAGAGTTTTCTATATCCCAAAATTTTTCTTCTTGTTACGAAATGAAATTTTCCTCTATCTCTACATTAAATATGAGAGAAGTGTAACTATCATCTTTCCTACCTGGTAAGGACTAACCAAAAATACTTTCAAAAGTTACGAGATATTTACTCAAATGCTTGAATTTACCAATCAAAATATTGTAATAATAATCTTCCCCTCTCAAAATAGTTACAGGCTCTGTGCAATTAGATGTAGGAATCTGTAGCAATTAAAACAAAAGTATAATTTCTTAATTCTAGAATTTCATTTACCTCTTTTGTTTCAGGGGTAATATGTCTTAACTTGATATTTCATCTGTAACTAAAGCTTCTATTTCTATTTTTTAATTTGGGGAAAGTCTACGTTGCAATTTCAAGCGAACTATATAATGTAATTTTGTTTATAACTATTTTTTCCTAAAGTAAAAACCGTTCATTTTTCTTCTCTTATTTTCACGGGATTTACTTTGTACAACTAAATTTAGATAAATAAATGTGCGCATTGATTCGCTATCTAACAATAAACGAGTACATTCATATTTTTTAGATTTCACTTTTACACATAAGTTTGCAATAATATTTTATTCCTTTCATCCTACAGGGAAAATAGCTTGCGATATTTTATTGACATAGTTATTGATAGTGAGCAAATCAGTTTCGAAATCTTTCTTTTTATATAAAGTTTCAATTTGTTTACGAATTCTTTTAAGATATCTCTTTTAAGTATCAGTTGGTTAACACATTCTACCAATAAATTAAAATCTTCACTTTTTATCAAATTTTCAATTTGATTCATTAATACAAAAACTTGGCACAAAACTTCTATTTTTACTTCTATTTTTTTTTTTTTTTTATTATTTTTCAATTTCCATTTTGTGAATCAATCTCGTATGCTAAGAATATAAAAGTATAGATCCTTCCTTGGCAGTCTTCACAAGTTGCACAGGTGGTGCAAATGCGTTAATCCAACATATTTAACCACAAATAAAAATTGGAATCTAATAATTAACGTGTATACCAAAGATAATATATGATCATTTCCCGGCCGAGGCACCATGATAAAGAAAATCTAATTAATTAATCCAAATAATTCGAATAAATCTAAAATCGAAGTAGTGCTTTCAAAACACTATTCTTGAAATAAATAAGATCATATATTTCAACAGAAGCAATTTTAATAAACACAAAAAGTACACTCGAAAAAAAATTTATAGAAATTCAAAACATTCAATTAAATATTTGGTAAATCTAAAGAAACTCTCATTGTTCCAACGAAAGAGTGGGAGTACACTTTTCTCCATCAAATCAAAATCTAAAGTGTTAAATATTAAAAAACTAGTCGGCGACAGTGCCATCTATTAAAACTTTTTCTTCATCTTCGCAAATGACCTTTATAATACAAAGAGAAATTCTTTTAAGCCGTACAGCATGTGCAATATCAAAGCCATTTTATATTTTTCATTTATTTTGCCTGATTTATTCATAATTAATTATCTAAAAATGTTTCTAACAACAGATAACGTAATTAATTAATTTATTCGCATTTCATATTATTTAAGGATATTTATATTGTGTTAATGATAGGAAGTGACAATAAAATAGTTTATTATAAAATCAATGTATGAGATATGGCAGGTATTTGTACAAACTCTTAATGACTATTTATTTATGAAGTATATTATTTAATTCTGTGTTGATATGACTAGCTTATATAAATAAACATAAATCTTTTTTTATAAAATTTCCTTTGCTTTATAAATTTGAAATGAAAACTAATATCTAGATAACATTAATATGTACATTGTGACTAAATCACTAACATTATTAATATTTTTATTAAAATATTAAGTAAAATATTTTATCTTAATTATTTAATTTAAAACATGTGAAAATTATTATTTCATTAAAGGAAAAGAATTCCCTCCAGAGTGTTATTTATGTGTGTGTGTGATAAAAAGCATTCATGCAAATACATTTCTATCAATATATTATATTAGACCAAAAAATATCCACCCTGAAAATATAATATATAAAAAAAGTTCAATGCAATTATAATTTTAAAATCTCATACTCATAAATATCTTAAATATTTATATAATTTTTCATATTGTCCGCAAAATTCGAATCTCGAAAAATCAATAGAAAATTATAAAATTCGCAATTATTTTGCTAATAATGCTCAGAGTGTCTTATCTTAAGGGTAGCCTGGTTAGTTAGGGCGTCGTTTTCGTTACCAAAGGGTAGAGAGTTCGAATTCCGTTTTTTCCGAATTACTGCTGTGTTTAAAAATGGCAACTGGGGAACGTAATATATGATGGGGTCGTAATGTCCTCCTTATTCCTATTAAAAGTTAATATTTCTGGGGGTGTTTAGAGCCAGGCCATGGGTCTTCTCATTCTTTATCTAAATTAGCCCTGATCGTGCTGCCATCTATGAGAAAATCGTACTTCCAACTGTTCTGTTCACTGACTCTGTTCAAAAACGCAAGACGCTCATTATGACTTAAAGGCCCGACTATGACAGGCGGGCCTGGCTTCGCTAAGTGACATTTGTGACAACAATAATAACAGAATTTTTTCTACTTATTCATGAAATATCTTATAAGCAAATCATGATTTTATTTCATTTGCATAAATTTTTTATTTTTTCCAAATCTAAAATAATATTTAAAGACACTTAGTATTTACAATTTTTAAAAAATAAAAAAAAATTAACAATCTATATTTTTCTAAACCATTTATGCAAATAAGTTTATTTACTAAAGACTATCTTTTTCTTGAATTAAATCTCATTTCAACATTTCATTTTGGTAAAATCTATCATTAATTGATGATAATGCTTCCAAATGTTGTTATAAATTGAATGATGATATTAATATTAATTACCATGGACAGCATGGCCAGCTGAAAAAATAATATATTTGATTAAAATTAAATTATCCATTATTATTATAAATCTATTAAAATATTTATAACTCAAACTACTAAAATTTTGCTAGAAAAATACTACAGTGGTTCTATTAAGCATTATTTATTCACTAATAAATCACTTAATATATGAAGTGTGCTTTAATAAGTATTACATATATTTTGATTAAATGATTAATAAATCACGATAGCTTGAAAATAATATGAATATTTGCGAGACATTATCCAATAGCATTTAATTATTGAATTTTAAAAACATTCATGAGATAAGTGGTTTTATCATATTTGAGTTCCTTTCTATTAAGTTTTAAGAAGAATGACATTATTAGCTAATTTTCAAAGTATAAGTTACGGAGCAAAAATATGATTAAATACAAAGAAAATTCTAAGTTTAAATGTCATGTCCATTTTAGGATCTATTATAATCTTAGAATTGCGATTTGCTTTGTTCAAATTTTCCTATATGGTGAACAGACCTCTGCTAATATTCTAGTGATTATGATTAAAGTCTTTATAGTTGGGAAGATTATTCTTTGTGAGTTTAAAAACTCTATTGCAATCAAATAATCCGAAATGTTCTAATATTAAAGTATTCTAAAAAAGGAATTCTAAGCGAAGATTATTCACCTTTATTTAAATGTCACATGAATTTGAAAAGTTGAGTTTCACAGTTTTAAGAAAGATTTTTAGAAAATATGAAACTAATTTATACTTTTAACAAAAATCTTACAGAATTTTCAAAAATATTTTAAACTACATTCACAAAGTTCTAAATTATTATTTAAAAAATAATAATTACATATAATCTAGAGATTTCAAAAAAAATTATTTAAATTAAGGCCTAATTTTTAACAGAAATTTATAGTAAAATCTTAGAGAAATGAAACAACCATCGTTAAATCAAAATATATGCATAATTTTTAGACGTTCTATTATAAGTAATATCTTATTACTATTTATAATCATATTTAATTTCAATTATAAGAATTATACTTCCATGAATTTTAATAAAATATATTTTTACATGTTTTAATTTAGGAATAAAATATTCAAATTTTGTAACATGTAAAATTATTAAATTATTTTATTATCTTTACATTTCAAAACATATTTGTAATTATAATCTTAAAATTAATTACCACCATATCCAATATCTGTTAGAAAGAGAAAAATTGTTTATTATCAGCATAATTAAATATTATGTTACTAAAATAAATATGTAATCACTTTTTACTTTATACACAAATCGAAATCATTATGAAATATTTTGAAGTTTCATCACATATCCTGGAAAATTCTTATAATACGTAAATACATATAAAACCATAAAATACCTTTCATAACTTTCTTAAAATATAAAAATATTGTCACAAAAATAAACAACATATTATTTTTAGCTATAATCGCATTGAATCAATAAGAATATATCTTATCCAACAAGTTTTTATTATATTCGGAAAAATTTGATACCAAATATTGAACTTACCACCTGTTGAAGAGAATGGTCATAATTTATTAACATATAAGTAATTTGGTGTTATGTTAAGACTGATTTACCTATTAAAAGTTTAAAGTAACAAGAAATCTAATTTTATTTTTCTTAAAATAAAATTAATTTAAAGATTCAAGACTTAATAAGGGATATATCAAGTTAAAACAATGTTTACTAAAAACTTAAAACTTATATCTCATTTCATTTTAACAAAATTTAAATTATAGTGTAACATTTTATGTGAGAATTAAAATAAATTTCAAATATGCAATTTATTGCGTTTAATTATACCTAATCATCTATATATTAAATTTCATTACATAATAATCCCAAAATTTACCATTTATATCTATATATGCTGTTAATCACAAATTAATTACCAATTCATTAATAAAGTAAGAAATTAACAAAACTTATTTAAAAATGTTATAGTTTTGATAGAATATATAAAAGTTTTATTGAACTTTTAAAAATTTACCAAAACAAAATCATTTAAATGTAGATTAATATCGGTAACATTTTAATCATAAGAGTTAGAAAAAGGAACAATTTAAATAAAAATATTGAAAACAATCTTACCAAGTTTTTCTATTACAGAAAACAAAGATTGGCTTAACTAATGCAAATATAATGAAAATATGAATAATTAGTAAAAATGAGGAAACTAAAATATGCAATGTACCTATATACCAAGAAAAAATCATTAAATGTATGTACAATGCTCTCATATTCATTCTATATTAAAGAAACTAGAGCACCAATAGGGATAAGCCTTATTCAACAGAAATTTAACTAGTAAAGCTGTTTGGACGGAATGCAGGTAAATTTTGGTATTAAAACTATGAGTATAGCGTAAGTCAGCATTTCTCAAACTTTCAGTATTCCCACGCAGTTTTCAATCGTAATTTTCATCCAACTTCACGTTTACAATAAAACATATAACAACAATAATGTGTATTGAATATTTCGGATTCTCATTTTTAAATTATTTTTAACTAACTATTGCGTGTAAAAGTGAGTCAATGTTGGCGAGAATCCACATCTGGCATATTGTCATGCGGACATTAAACAAATAAAGAGAATGAAAGTGGAAAAAATTTAATTATTTTATTTGAAATCAAATCCAAATATGGATACAATTTTAAAAAAATTATAGTATTATAAAAAGTCATTAATGAATCTTAAAAGGGGTATACTAACTTTAGAAACTAGGGAATGAATTTTTTAGAAAAATGAAAAAATTAAAACAGAAGCATGACTTAAAAAAAAAATGAGAGAAATTAAGTAATGTTTGTGAAAGGGAATCCACGTGTTCTACGCAATCATGAGCATGCGCAGAGCAAATGGAAGAAGGAAAATGCAAATTTCAATTCCAGTCAGTCCTCTTCAAATCGAACCTTCTATCGTTATCAAATCTATCGTGAATATGTACGTTATAAATATTTTCGTGTTAATTGCAGTTCATTATATTAAGTATTCTAGAAACATTTATGCAGATGCATGGATAAATTTTAAGCGGGCGTAAGGAAGCATTAGAAGGTAGACAATCATCAAAATGTACAAAGACAAACGTGGTACCGAAAATATTATCAAAAAAATATTCTCAAGAATATTTAAACTTTAAGATTTCCAGTACTGAAATAAATGAAGATTAAAGACCCTTGTGTATCATTCGCTCAAAAATGTTGGGCAGATAGAATTAAAACTAATAAGCTTAAACAACATTTGAAGAGCGTCATAGTAAGTAAGTCAACAATCCCCGATAATTCTTCGAATAATATTAAAATCATATAAAAAGCAAAAATTATTCTTTAAAAAAAACTTTTTTAGTGAATAAAAAAAATTTAATTGCATCCTACGAAGTTTCATCAATCGAAGTTTTACAGATCTAAAAAGCCTTATACCATTGCTGAGCTAATCTTACCAACAGTAATTAAGATTGTAGAATTTATGTTTGGAGATAATTTTTCAAAACAATTGCAGTCCATACCTCTTTTAAAAAATACTGTTGCTCGCTGAATTGGGAATACAATTGAAGATGCACAGTTTCAGGTTTTCTTGAAGTTGCGTGACAAATCGTTTCTAATAAAGCATACTAAGGCAACAGATACTTATAAAAATGCTCATTTAATTGCTTATGTTCGATTTTGTGATAATGTTTCAGTACAAGAAAGAGCTACCTTTCTGCAAAATAACAGCGCTCGTATATTTGCTATTTTAAATAATTTTATTTACAAAGCAAACATTTAATGTGAAAATTGAGTCATAATATGCATAGACGGTGCTTGTTTAGTGTTCCACAGAGCTTTGACTTCGAAAGAAATGAGTCCTAGTCTGAATATTGTGTTAACTACAATTGTAACTATAGTAAACAATATAAAAATGAGACCCTTGAAATCAAGGATTTTTCCGCACTTTGTATAGTTATGAGTTCAGTATATTTAGCGTTATTATATTATTCCGACGCAATACGGTTATGTGAGGGAAATTTTTGCAATATGTTAATGAATTAAGAGAAAAAATTACCATTTTCCTTGAAAGAGAAAATAGATCTGAAGCTGAGAATTTTGGTGATGATTTCTTTGTGATGAAATTGAGCTACTTGATCGACATCTTTAGGAAATTAAATAACTTGAATCTTCAACTTCATAGAGTAAATACACATATGTTGGATATGAATGATAAAGTTAAAAATTTTTCTAACAATGTTTCCAAATAGGAATGATTGTACTAAAACTTACGAGGCCGAAGAAGAAATTGCAAAAGTTCTTTTGGTGATTGGTTCATCGAAAATCTTTTACCCGTGGTGGCAAAGAATTTTAAAATATATTTGCTTTCTGACGAAAATCTGATGGCAAGTCACAAGTGAGTTGGGAATCCAATTTCTAATATATCCGAAGGTCTCTCAATTGATGGGGAAGAAACTTTCATAGACCAACTGGAGAAACTAAAAGACAATTTAGTAATATATCAATATCTTGCACTTTGGGCTGGAGAAGAGGAGGTTTTTCTGCACTAAATACAGAATTACGGGGGCATTTCATATTTTATTACCATTTTCAACATACAATCTTCGTGAAACTGGATTTTCTGCTGAGGTGTCTTTGAAGACAAATCTAGGCTAAATATGAGAACAGAACACAGAGTGACAATTTCTATTATTAAGACATCCTTCTAAAATCTTTGCTTTGCATGGTAAGCCAAGGGAAGTCATTAATGATTATCATATTTGTTTTTAATTTAATATGACTTGATTAAGCAAGTTTTATTTTAATAAGTTAAATTTAATGAGCTATTAAATATGTCGAATTGTATTTTATTTCATAGATGTATGAGTGCTTTTCTTTTAGTCAATTAATATTTTTTTTAAATCTCTTAAGAATTTTCTCGTTACTTAGGGGGGCATGCTCCACAGGTTGAGATTTACTGGAGTAAGTTTCAGTTGACAAATCTGTACATTTGGTAGGAATATATAAAGAGTGATATTTTTCAGTTTGATATTCATTTCCACTGAGAATGCCTTGTGTTAAGTGGCGTAGGATTCATTCACATAACGAGGAGACGTTACAATTTAAAAAAGTGTCTTTCGAGTGGATTGTAAAAACCTGGTTTTTGATGAATTGAACAATTGTTCGACATCTACGTGGAAGAAACAAGGGGATTACACGATGTTGACAAATATATGCTTATTAACGGACACAGACGTCAAAGAATTACAGCGGAATGAGGAGATAGAATAATTAAAATTTTGAAACAGCACCATATTTGCCATAATTTATCCCTAGGTATGTATCCAACATGGTCCTAAAGAGAAGTTGAAAGAGTGGAATATATGCTCCTGCCGATTTTTATGTCATTTTATTTCTTCCGCCTTTACAACGTCAATTTCAATAACCAATCAAGCATAACATACTATATGCTTGAACAACGTGGAACTGAGTTGTCTTGTAACGTTGAATCTTTAAGGACGACGATATGTCCTATTGTGTCCTGACGACTGCCTCTGACATATCTGAGAACGTAGAAGAAAGACTGGAAAACTTGTCTTGACTACCACACGCTACATAGGATCACAACAGAAGATAATGGAACTGGATGTAATCTTATTTAATAATCGGATATTTTATAGGTATTTCAACATGATGATAATTTGTGTTACTTTTCCTTTTGTGACAGCCACAACATTTGAACACAATATTGCCAGCCGAAAACCATCAGTGTTGCTGTAGATTGTCATAAAACTTTAACACAATTCTTTGGCTAGATAGTCCTACGGATTATTCAATATTTGAGATCATGTAGAATGTTAATGAAAGATGATTGCAGCTATCCTCTTTAGCTGACAATTTAAACCATCAAGCCGGAGGACACCATACGAGAAATTTATTAGTCTAAACCAAGCCAAGTGACAGATTACAGGCAACCTAGAGGTCTACCGGTGCCTTACTGTCTTCTTCTCTTTCAAATGGTCAAAACATGAAACAATATATATATATACACACAATGTCGGCCAATAAGTATTTGGACACCTATGCAAATAACGATATCAGTGGTCCTGAGATACGTTACGACCTCCATCATTATAAATCATGTAGCAAACAGCATTAGCATTAGTCGCATGCAAGATCCGAGCTTTCTGATTTCGAGAAATTTATAATTATCGAGTATTACAAATGCGACCAATACTTAATATACATATCTAGCGATCTGAAGTACCCAAAATTGACGGTGGCCTATGTGATTAAAAAATGGAAGTTGAGCGGTGATTGTAAGAATGTACCCCGACTCGAAAACAACAACGAAACTGGGAGATAGAGAACGACGAATGCCGTCCAGAGAAATTCGAAAGAACCGCATCCAACCACTGGCCCACGTCCACGTGGAATTTCAACAGGCAACCGAGAGTTTTGTTTTAATGAATGCCATCCGTAAGGAAGCACATCTGCTTAGATTTCGTGGTCATGCTGCTGCCCATAAGCCTTTGATCACAAACTACAACCACGCTGATCGGTTAATGTGGTGGAAAGCACATCGAAATTGTATCGTAAATCAGTGGAAACGGGTTCTTTGGAGCGACGAATCAAGGTTCACCCTTTACCGTTCGGATGGCAGGGTCTGCGTCTGGCGTCTGCCTTGAGAACATCTTCTTCAAGAATGCATTGTGCCAACAGACAAAATTGGCGGAGGTGGAATTATGGTCTGGTGTTGTTTTTTCTGGTATGGACTGGGATCCTCGGTCCCCATTCATGGTAAGCTCAACCTCGATGCATCATTTTGGATGTCAATGTGTTTCCGAAGTTGCGACAGTTTTACGGGTTGAGCCCCTGTTACTTTCAGGATTACAGTGTCAGTTGTCATGTTTCGAGGTAAATCAAGGCTTGTTATGGTGCCAATGAAGTTCATCAATCCGATTGGCCTGCCATGAGCCCAGACTTGAACCCTATCGGGAACCTCTGGGATCAGTTGGGTCGCCGAATTAAGGGGTGCACTACCCATCCCAAATTGCTGAAAGAACTTGTAAGTAAACTACAAGCCGAGTGGAAGACAATACCCCTAGCTGTAATACAAAGACTTGTGAAAAATATGTCCCGGAGAGTTCACGCTGTAATTGCCTCAATTTTCATTTTTAAAATTTGTAACTACGATGTGTGTGTGTGTCTTTCCAATCAAAATGGAAAACTCATTTTTTTTCATATTCTTAACATCTTCTCAATGACTCAATCTCTGAGAAACTTCCCAGACAATTTAGTTTTAAAGTACCTTATCAAATATTCAGGATGGACATAGCGTAAGATGTTTTAAAGCAGGGATGGGCCAACTACGGCCCGCCAGAAGGTTCTATCCATCCCGTGGATAGAACATTCCGGCGGGCCGTAGTTATATATATATATATATATATATATTATATTTTGTTTAAATATTATATAGTACCATTCAAGCAGAATTGGATATTTTTACCATGCCATTCAACGTAAACTGTGAAGGAGTGATGTCATATTTGCAGTTTGAATTAATTGTGTTGCAATCTAACAATCATCTCAAGCAATTGTTTCTAAATATACCAAAGTTAGAGTTTTACAAATCATTATCAAAATCATTATCAAAAATTTAATTTTCCTAAATTTAATGTATCATGCCCAGAAAATCAGTGCTATGTTTGCTTCATCTTACATATGGAACAAGTGTTTTCATCTATGAACCTTAGAAAGAATTATTTCAGAAATAGACTGACAGATGAGCATTTAGCCTCATTCCTTAGAATCAGTACATCTTACTTCGAACCTCAATATAAGGAACTTTTAAAAATGAAATCGCAATTTCATTTATCTCATTAATATATTCTATAAGTTCTAATACTTGTAAATTATTTTTAAAATTTTAGAAAAATTCATCTTGGCCCGCAAAACTTTATTTTTTTGATTTTTGGCTTTCAATAAATTTGCTATAATTTGTATAATATAGGGCTTATTAAAAAAATTTAAGAAGAACGTTCTTCTTTTGTACAACGTTCAGAAAAATCATTAATGTTTTCATTCAGTTCTAAAATGCATACATTTATTAGAAGTTCATATAATTGTATTAAAATATCATCATATTTTTACATTAAATTGAATTTTAGAAATAATTTTTTAATTAGATAACCACTAAAAATATATTATTTATCATAGTTATCTCAATATGATTATAATAGGAATATGTTTACAAAAAATTTCAATTATACCATTATTCAGAAGGAACATATAGAATATATTCTTGATTTTTTTTTTTTTTTTTTTTTATAAATACCTAATTTTTTGCATTAGTTTTTATACACATAATAAATAAATATATATTTTAGGAATTTTAAATGGTGCAACATTTATTCTTTTCACAATTTTTCAATATTTTAAACTTATTATTATTTATACATGTATTTAGAAAAATAATACATTTGAAAGATCACACAAAAATTATTTTATAATAACATTTACAAAATGTAAATCACAAATTAGTTATCAAAAAATTTTATGCTACAAATTTTAATACATTTTATTTAATTTTTTTATGATAAATAACGAAAACACAGTTAAAAAAGAATCCTCCTGTTTTTCCAATATCATCAGTTAACAATAGTTTGTCACATTTTATTAAACAAATGCATTTATATAAATCTTAAGATATTTTACATGAATCTCTAAGTTGAAATATTACTGATAGACGGAATTAGAAAATGAACAATTAAATGAAACGAAATTATTTGAATGTAAAAGATTGTTATTTCAAATGCATAGATTCAAATTTTGAGAACATCACATATTTAATATATGTTATAAAATTATGGTTATAAAATTATGGCATTCAAAATTGCATAGTACATACATGCTTAAGATTGAGAAATTAATTGATGTCCTTAAATTATTTAAAATAGAAAACACAAATTATGCCAAAAAGAAAAAAAAATTTGTATTTAATATATAAAACATACTATCGTAAAGTTAAATGAGTATACTTACTGTCTACTGTTCCCTTAACTATAAAAAAAAATAAACACACACTTAAGAATGAAAGTGTTTACATGCAGAATGAACAAAATTAAAACTATTTCCAAATTGCTCAAACCATGAATTATCTCTGAGAATGATTTATCATTAGGAAGAAACACACTGGAGCCAATAAAATTTTATTTTATGAATAGAAATTATTGAACAATAGAGCTTTACTTTTTCCTAACGCAAATGAAAAAAAGTTATAAAATAAAATGAAGGGAGTATGATACTTAAGAAATGTTAAATTTTTTGTGCATAAAATCTTGCTTCTTTAAAGTGTGAAAAAGAATACTTTTTTTGTGAAGTTTTCTAACCCTTCGATATTAAAAATGATAAAATTTTCAATAAAGACATTGATATTTTTATCATTCTAAAAAACTATTTTGCTCTAAGAGTATTCCGTAATGCGTAGAACATTTTAAATTCATTCATTCATTAAAACATTTTGTAAAATTAATATTAATTATGATTATCTTTCATTAAATGTGATAAACTTTCCTTAATAATTTGCAATTATGCAGAAATTCTTTGGTAGTCATGGGAATATAAGACTCAGTACTAATTTAATACAATAATGAAAAGGATAAATAAATGTTAATATTATTAAGTTGTCAATAAATCTCAATACTAAGTTGTCCAAATTAAAATTATCCTATAGCTTGTGAATTTTTAGAGGAAATAAAGAGAAACTATGTTACAAATCGAATTCACTTCAAAATATGAATGAAAAAATTAATCTATTTTAATGAAAAAAGTTTGGTATCCAAATTCCTAAATTTATTACAATTTTTTTTAATATGCATTTTTAATGTAAATAAAGTATTTAAAATATGCATATACATGTACAATAAAGGATGATTCTCTAAATTGCTTTTACAAAATAAGAGGGGTGATAGTACCCATCTAGACAAGTAATAATTACAAAGGAAGATAGGGTCGCATTCCACTCTCAGAGGCAAAAAAGAGGAAACTAGAAATTCATTAAGAATATGTCACGAATTTACCGTAAGTAAGTTCCGACAGGAAAGAAGGAACAATTTGCTCGTATTGGTTACAGGGGAAAGCCAATCAGAGTAGACCTTGTCCTTTAATAGCAGTGCAACATCATCACTTCAAATATTATCTGGATAACATCTTCCGAACATTTTCATGAATGCTATGGTGTACAAAAATTGGCTGATAGGTACCTCATATATCGTATAGAAAAAAGGTAATAGACGATAAGCACACGAAAATTGCACGAACAGTGGTTTCTAACTCGTCCTATTCCATGTCATCTTACAAAGCAGGACGTTGCGAAATGCACGAACGCCAGAAATGGAAGAAAAAGTTTTAACTAGATTTGAAATAGTTACTTTTGCAAGTCGGGGCTTACGAAATTGGTATTTCTCAACCAGCGGTCAGCATATTTTACGCGAAAAAAGCACACACATGCACCCCTACCACGTGCAAAAAGTGTAATCTTTACAAACAGATGATTATACCTGTTGGACAGATTTTGTGCAGTAGAACCCGGGGATGAAAAATAACAATCCAAAATTTCCTGCTTTAATATTGTTTAGTGATAAGGCATCAGCAGAGATGGTATTTTCACTTCGCGCAATCAAAAAGTTTGGTTTGAGAACAAACCCCACTGTATAACCCTTCGTAGATGCCACCATATATTTTCCCAGAACATCTGAGAAGATACACTTGGAGATATCGTTGTAGGCCCATACATCATACCAGACTGTTTGCCCTACGTAACATAATGTATCGTCATTAAACAAGTGCTTCCCAGTTTATTGAAGGCTGTTCGACTCCCCATCCAAAGATACATGTGGTTCATGCATGATGGAGCCACAGCACATTTTTCCATTACGGTCAATAACTTTTTGAATGCCTCATATCCCGCACGATGGATTGGACGTAACGGAACTGCAACGTGACCTCATCTCATGGGACATTATCTTCTGGGGCACATGAAAACTTGCATGTGCGAGACACCTGTGCACTGAGCTGAAGATATCGTGGCTAGAATCAAAATTTTGTCTCAGACAAAATTAACACGACATTAGGAATTTTTAAATAGGTGCATCAATGGTTCCTTCGCCAACTGAGCGACGACACACGTGGTCGGCATTTTGAGCATTTGCTGTGAAGTTTTCACTAAACAATAAATATGATTGTGAAAATTTTTAATTAGTCATTCGGTTACCCAACACTGTAGTAAGTTCCGGTGGGAATTCCTCTTTTTTACCTCTCAGAGTGGAATGCGACCCTATGTTCCTATGCAATTATTGCTTATCTGGATATCTGTGACCAACACTCTTAATTTTAAAAACAATTTAAAATCAACCTGTATGTGTTAAACTATTTTATTTCAATAAAGACATATAATTCGTAAATTTACCTTTGCCAGCAACTGCAAAAACATAAGTCATTTTAATAGTTTATATATAATAATAGTTTATAATAGTAGTTTAGCGACTATATAAAAATTTTATTAGTTTCCATTTCGTGTATTTACAGGGATTAATCGTACAATATGTTTTAATCGTTTTTTAACTACTTAAGTATTATTAATTAATTGAACACACATTGTGGTAACCATATAGAAATTAAAGATGTTTCATAGCTTCAGAAATAAGAGTAATTTAGAATAATGGACTTAAGTGACAAAAACAATTGCCTGAAACAACTTCAGAATTTTTAAAGATAAACTAAATAAAATTCAGTATTTATTATACTTTTGTCATTTGCATAATGATTAAAATCAACGATTTTACATATATTAAGAATTCCAGTATAAAATGAATTTTTGATGTTCATTTTGTATAGAGTATACACACAAATATTTGCATATATATCTGTTTCATAAGATGACACATATGGTGTACGCAGATAACAGTAGACGAGTAACTACGAATCACCCAATATGCCATATGTAGGCTGTTTAAACGATTTAAAGATGATGAAAATATCAGTAGACGTTACTGTAAAAATCGACACCGAGTGACAACGCCGAATGACAGTTGAGATTTGGCAGTAACTGCCAAAATAAACAGATGGAGTGCAACATCAGCAGACGTTTTGCATCAGCTATTAATAAACATGTCTAAGACTATTTCATGGCAAACCTTGTATAGATAGTTTTCACAGTATAATCTATATGCTCCCAGGTCTTTCAAGGCAAAGTCATTGAAAATCAATGTTTCGGTAGTGCAGGAATGCTCGTGTGATATGCATGTTCATATCTGATATTCTGGATAAACCTGTGCGTTTGGTTAGGGGTATCGTGGGAGCTGAATTTCTGTTCATTGATGGTAGTGTCTGGCCTCACCTTTCCAACATTGTCAACGACTGCCTTCAATCAAAGAAATCACCCGTATGAAATTACCAGCATTCACACCAGACTGGAATCCAATATAGCATGTGTGCGACATGCTCGGCAGACGAATCGCAGCCCATCAACTAAATCCTTCTTTTTAACGGGACAAAAGCGAGCATTGCTTGCTATGTGAGTGGAATTCTCTATACTAAGTCTAATTCCATATTGATACACTCAGCAAGACTTGGCGTATTGCGAACAGTATTTTCTGGTATCTGAGACATAGGATATAATAATTATTGAACCAACAATGTAGTATTCAGTTGTTGTACGGGTGATATGTGTTGTATATACTCTATTGAGCCATAATCAAGGTTTTTTTGTCTGGTATTATACATACACCATCATTTTGTTCTTCTTCATTTGTTTAATGCATGGGCTTTATGAATAAATCACATTTATTTTGTTTCTCTATCTTAAGTCGCCAGTTTTTTTTACGTCATGATTTCTAAACTGCTTTAAGTTTTCGAATTTATCTCACTATTTTTTTAAATTACATTTGGCAGCCAAATCTTCCCTTCATTTAAAATTTATTTATATTCATATTTTTTTATTGTATTGTTTTACTTGTTTTTTTTTCTTTCGATTAGTGTACGTTGCTTTGATATGCAATTGACTTTAATTTCTTGATATAAATATTCTTATGCATCTTTCTTTTAATTTAGACTTAAATTACGATTTTAAGTCGTTCATAAATTAAATATACTCCTCTTATTTGAAATATAATTGGTTTTTAAATTACGGCAAAACATTCATTTTACATGACATGTAAAATTTTTTCGAAAGTAGTTGCATTTATATCAAAATATAATGTTTTTATTTGCTATCAAAACGTATATTTAACAAATTTTATATATTATATGATTTTAGTTACAATTGATTGGAGCTATTTTAGATCGAGTAATGATAAGTTAATCGTAGAATTAAGGATTTTTAAATTAAATATAATAATTAACTTGGATTAATGTAATTAACCCAAAAGAATTTTTTGTCATGAGGGAAGATAAAATTTAATTTTAAATTTGAGAAAAGTAAACTTCATTTCATCTAATTTCTTTTAAAACAATAATAGTAAACAATAGTAACTGGCATATGCAAAAATCGAAATAAAGTTAAAATTGTATGTTTGCACATCTGTATGATAACTTCCGCGATAAATAAATCCTTAATTCTTATTATTTTTGTTAAGAACAGTGAATGAATTATTTTTCTAATTCATTTAAAAAGATATATTTAAATTCCTTACACCTAATTATTTTAAAATAGTATAGTAAACCGTAGTAAATCAGGAATATGCACAAATAAAAATGAAATAAAAATTGTATGATTTACACTTGATATTTTAAATTAATTTTCTCCTTTTCTATTCTTATTTTTTTTTACTTTTTATATTATGTTTTGATTAAAATGATAAATAATGTATAGTGATACCAATTTTATGTCGAATTTCTTAAATTTAAATTTTTTCGAATTTTGTTTTTTATTTCAAGCACGCACAACTGAGCAATTATTGTTATTTATTATTAAAATTATGCTTACCTGAGAGAGCATTATCTACTGTTAAATATAAATATTGCAAAAACATTAGAAAAATAAATGCATACAAACAATTCGGGGCTTACAAAAACATATCTTAAATGTAGAAAAATGGTAACTTTTACAAATCATCTTAAATTTATTAATTCAAATTGCTTATTTTATAGTTATTTTGGATCTGAATGAATCTCAATCAAAACTGCAATATTTAAAATCATTTTTATTTTAATATGAAAAATTATTAACTCTATATTAAAAATAATTTATTTTGCCAGTGTTTGTTAATATAATTCATAAAAAAAGATGATTTTGATTATTTTTACATTTATCGAAAAACATTTTCCTTGAATTTTGTTCACTAGCAGTAACCTCTTCAAGAAAATAAGGTTCCAGAATGAACGTATTCGTTATATCTCACCACACAGTTATTTTTTCCTAGTGTAATGGACATGCAGGCACAGCCTGTGAATTATTCTCTGCCCAGCTCACATATATATATATATATATATATATATATATATATATGTTAAGAAATCATTGGAGTTTTAATTTTGAATATAAGTATTATGTGCATTAGATAAATAATTTTAAGACTACTTTCGGTAATAGAACTTCTAAGTGTAATTTATTTTAGATTATATAAATGTAGATATGGAAATATCATTTTCAATATTACATAAAGAGAATTTAGAGAGAGATATCATATTAAATCTTTTTAAATTATAAAAAAAATAAAAAGAAAATATTTGACAGATAAATAGGTCTACCTCTATTAGCAGCATCTGAAACGTGTTCATTTTTATTATTTTATACATGCAAGAAATTTAAATATCTTAAACGTTCAAGGTTTTAAAAAAATAGTGTTTGTATTAATGTTAACCGTTTGAGTGCGGCGAAGCTCTATTGCGCTTCGCTTATTATGAATGAGTCCGAATAAAAAAAATTTTTTTTGATAAAAATTACTTGTTGTATAAAAATTAGGGTTAATTATAACTATTTCTATTATTCTAAAAAAATTACCATGCATTTCATTCCGTACTTTTAGCATATATATAAGAAAACTCTTCAACACTCAAGCGGTTAATATTTCTTTTAGACATGTACTCCTAAAAATTACATCTTCTTACGCAGAATATTTATGAAAAATAGAGCTTTTAAAAATAAAATATGTATAAAAATAAAATATGTATCTTCTTATACATGTATATTACATGAAAATTTTATCGATTGATAATTAACTGTCATATATTTAAAACTTTAATAAGATAAATACGTTCTTTTAAAAGCATTCTGCATTGGTAAAGATGATTATAATGTAAGAATATAAATATATTAAATTCAGTATGTTAATTTAAAGTTAAACTCAATACTGTTTACTCAATAACGCAATTTAAATGAATTTAAGACAAATTCTTTTACATACTTTGACAAATCTATTGGATTTATTTTTGAAAATATAAAATTAGCAGTATATAATTCATCATTTTTAGACATTTTTTTTGGTTAATACATATTTCTTTTCTTAGCATTGCATTAGCATTTTTACATTGCTAAATTGTAATTTTTTAAAAAAAAAACATTTGCTGACGGCAAAAATCAAAATTTTACTTGATTTATAAGCAACTATTGTTGCTCATAAATCATGAAACTGCTATAATTCTAAATCCCTTTTCTACTGTTTAGTGAAGAAATTGTTAATTTTATGCTACTTTTCTTAGTTATCATAAGATGTATTTATTTTTTAGGATTGTCTGTTTTTATTCGCATATTGTTAAATTTAAAATCAGAAAGTGTATGATAAATATTTCTACAAATATCATTATTACAAAAAAAATTTAATTTTAAAGACTATAAATATGTTTTCCAGATTAAGAATAAATTTACTTACTGTCCAAAGTACCAGCAACTACATGGTGAGAGAGTCAGAAAAAATTATTTTTATTTAATTTTAATTTGACGAAACATATTTAATGATTGTTTACTATTGATAATTTATATAATAATAACATTAATTTATTTTAAATCTGTAAAATCCAAATAAAAATGAACTAAATTACACCATATTAAGTTACTAATAATCTTAACCTAGATTTTTTAACATAAATATTTTGTTAAATCGATTTTCATTGGTTTTCTCTGCTTTTATCCTCTTTAATGAGTACATATTCAATTTCTTGCATTATAGCAGATTACGAAATGCAATTCCATTTTTATATGTGGACAGACAGTCTTTATTCTTAATGAAACAGTTGTTGGTGTAAAACATAGAATAAAATCCATGAGCATAATAGAGTGTTCTCGAATAGGTTTTAATAAAAATCATTGAAATCACTACAATATTTCATAAATGATTTTTTCACCCTGTATATATATATATATATATATATATATATATATATATATATAT
>JAPDSC010048232.1:33327-43468 GCA_026290005.1 Latrodectus geometricus
ATGTTGGTGTTGTTTTTATTCAGTTCAGTTTGCCAGAGACTAAGCTTATTCTTAAAAGCTTGAATTTTACTGGCTGAACTAATGAAGGTTGACTTCTCACCCTACAAGTTCAAATTTAAGTCGTTAAGTTTTTCGAAAATATCAACTAAATAGCTCGGCTTCCTTAGCCAAACTTCATTGATGTAATAACTTGCCAATCTATGTTTCCTTTCGATTAAAAACATGTACACTTCATTTTTCAAATCAAATATCCGTCGTAGTATTTTCCCACGTGAAAGCCATCTGACTTCGGTGTGTAACAGTAATCTGTCTTACGTAGAGCCCATCTCATTGCAAAGTATTGAAAAGAGACGGCTGTTGTGGCAGTTGCATTTAATGTAGTTAATTGAACTACTAGCGTCTTGTAATATGTTGTGCAACTCTTCATCCACATCTTTTGCATCAACAGCTTGCCGATGGATCATACAGTGATTAAATACCATATTAGGAGCCACCTTCTGAATTAAGCCTCTAAGTTCTTTATTCGAACCTGTTAATTCTGCAGCAGCATCAGTACAAACCACAAGTTTGGCCAGGTAAGGGACTTTGTTTCAAAATATTCATTTATTATTTCGAATATTTTTTCTCCAGTTGTTTTTCCTTCCAAACTTATGCAACACAAAAACATTTCTGTTATATCTTCATTAAAAATAAACTTAACGTAAATAATTCGTTGTGACATTTTAGTAATATCAGTAGTCTCGCCCAGTTGTAAAGCAAATACAGATGAATTTTGTATCCGTTTTGTGACTTCTGACTCGATATTTAGTGACATTTTGGAAATCCGCCGAGAAACGGTATCTCTTGATGATGGTTTTGTTTTTAGTTCATTTCCATATTTATTACCATGCATAATTGATGTCATCTTAGTTGCTGCAGAAAGGATAAAGGATTCTCCAATTGTATGGGGTTTCATTGTTTTTCCTATTAAATAAGAAACTTTTAAAGAGGAAGAAACCTTTATAACAAAAGACTGTCGTATCTAACTGTACACTTAATAAAAAAGTCAAGGATTCAAACTTTTATATTATAAAGTGTATTTCCAAATTATGATTCAATTTTTGAACAAAGCATGACAAAATATGAACCTATTTACATAATCTAAATGTTAACTTTGATGTAAGAAACTTTACATGAAACAATACATGAACTCAAATGTAGATATTTGTGTATGCAATACAAATAAGTCAACAATAGAAAAATAAACGTTTTTAAAAATATTTTACAAAATAATTTTCAAAAATATAGGGAACGATAAGAAAATATTAAATAAATATATACATACATCCTCTAAGTAAACCTATATTTAAATAAAAAAAAAACGATTTAAAATTAATGTACTTAATATAAGCCCCCTTTAACAACACAATACAGAAGCAACAATACAGTGTTACATTACAGTAGCATAGCCATTTATAAAATACATAGAAAGAGAAAAATCTTACGCAAAACAAAATATATGTATTGATCATATGTTAAGTTCGACCACAAAAATATTAGCATTGAGGAAAAGTGAAGAAAAGCTATATTTTCAAGATAAGGTACTGAATAGATCGGAGTAAAATATATAAACAAAAAGCAAACAATTAAGTAAAGTTGAAAATGTTTTTGTCAAATAAATATTCCGTCGAGAATTATAATAATGAAAAAATGTTTCGAAGATATAATTTATTTTTGTCCCTTGATCTGGTTAAAGCAAGTACTGATAACACAAAATAATTTTCATTATCCTTCAGAGTTAAGATTTAAGGAATTTTATAATTTAAAGATAATTTTATTGATGCTTAAAATATAAGAAATATTTTATGTGTGTCTGTGTGTGTGAAAACTGAAGGCTAGATAAATATTTATTTTATTAAAGTGCTTTTGTAAATTAACGGCAATATTTAACCAAAATTCTTTCGATGTTTTTAAAAACTTATTATTGTTGATGCAAGAAAGCGGTTATTATTGAAATTCCTTTTAATCCAGATTTGGCAGATCTATTGTGATTTTCCACTTTTACTTTTTTTATTTAACCTCTTGAAGAAGATAACCTTCGTGAAGAAAGACATTATTTTTCAGATTAACTGATAGCGTATCTTCCTGCTAATAATTCTTGAGGAATTTAAAAACTTTAAGCCTGAATTTTCCTTTTGAAATAAAACTGAAAATTTCATAAATATTCTGATGAATAATTATGCAAATAGATAATATGTATTACTTTCATTGTACTGAGTGAAATATATAAAATATCATGACCCTAAATGTATTATGTAGCTTGTATAAGCTGCATAAAACATGTTTAGCTTAAACATCTTGTTTAAATTATTTACGGATAAAAAATGTTTCCCTTTTTTATCCGTAAATTATTTCTCATATCTTATGTCTCTTTCTTTTACCATGCTCATTTCCTTATATTCTACTCATGTTTTATGTATATAGAATTTAAATATTTTTTCTCAATTCTAGATAAAATATTTTGAATATTCAAAAATATTATACCTTATGAGAGCTCATCATATTCAAAATTACTTGCTAATGAAATTCATTCATGAATTTAAAATTTATCCATGAATGGATTAGGAAGTTCATCCACGAAATGGCAATGAATTTCATCCATGAATTAATCCAAGAAATGGTAACGAAACTCATCCGTGAATTTCATTATATTTGTTTATCACTTAAACGTTGAAAATTAAATTCATACACATTATAAAAAAGAACCAGCTTACGTATATTTGGCAAATACATCGATTTCATTATATAAATTTAAAAATAAAAATTTCAGAATTAAATTCAGTATTTCAATTCAACCCTTCTATAATATCAAAATTACACAATATTTTTCACAAATATTAGATGAAAAGTTTAATTTTAATAATGTTGCCCGATATTTCACGATAGTGATATTTCGAATTTAGCATTAAGCTAATATTAAAAGTTAATATTTAAGCACTGTGAACAGAAAAATAAATAGTTTTGTGTATGATTTGAAAAGGGAAAAAAGTTTAACTTCTGTTAACACAATGCTTTCTCATTCTTATTTAATATGATAAATAGCAGAGCAATAAAAATACTAAAATAAGGAATAAGCAATAGTACCAATAGTTTCTAGTATAGTTTTCTTAAGCAATTATGATCACTTTAAGTAATTCGTAAGTTAGATACATAATCATCACGCATAATAAAAAAGATAAAAGTGGTATAATTTTGTATAGAGTTTCTTCATATTTAATTAATTTCATGGGATTTACTTTATTTGAAACAATACAACTGTCCTTATCATTGCACTTTATTTTGATTCCGTGTAAGCGGAATTCATTCTAGATATTTGTGTATCGATTTTTTTTTATTGATGTAATTTTAATTTCTTTTAATTTTTTCTGTTTCCACATTCGACCAGAATATTACTGATATTCTTCTTCCCTCCTCCCAAGATTCATTTACTTAACATTTGTAAATTTTAAGAGGAATTTTTATGTTATAACATAATTAGAGAGTAAAATTAAAGCCTTTATCTACTGTAGATATTGCATTTGATTTAATAACCATTACATAAATATTTCGAGAATGAGAAGAGATAAAAATTAATAATAGTAGCAATTTGTTCATTATTATTAATAAAGAGTTCTTATTCTATACAAGTTGAAATATATTATAAATAATATACAACTATCGATTAGGCAATAATATATTATTAATTTTATGCTCTTTCATTAATTTATGATTAAAAAAAATATTTTTAAGATAAAGGATAATTTAGATTTTATAAAAGAAATATTTCCCGAATTAATTCATGATTAATTTTTCAGATTAATAATCAGCAAGATCTCTCTCAAATGTAGTTAAAAAATTTAACTGATTACATTGTTCAATGTAAATATTCAACGGATATTTATAAAGCATTTTCAAATGATGATCTGTAGCATCGATCAGTAATTCAACAGAATGTTAAACTATGGTTTTTGATGGCATTTTTAATGAGATTTTCTGAAAACTTCAAGGCTGAAAAGGATTTAAAATTTTTGTTATTTACATTATATTAAATATGGATAGGAAATTTTTTGTATATATCTATCTTCAAATTCAAACTGAGATTAAAGGTTGAATGAAACTAACTATAACTAAGGAAAAATACGAATTTAAAACATACTCCCATTAACAGCACCTGTAAGAAAAATATTGAAAAAATGTAACAAATTATTGAGAATATTAGTTTTACTAATGCAATAAATATAATTTGTAAAAAGTATATTTTACTTATATATTTAGATTAAGGTATATATACTGTAGCATAACATTCTTGTTATTCAATTAATATTAAGATACAAAAACTTTTTAATGGCAATAAACATATTTATTCAGAATTGTATATAATCCATATATATTGATATTTAAATCTTTAGTATTTAAAAGATAAAGCTTATTTCTTTTAATTTTAGAACTATTTCTTTTTTCTCATTTCCTATTCTTAAAACTTTCGGGTTGTTTGAACAACTAAAATAAAATTTATATTCAGTCAAGTATTTGTAATTAGATCAAGTCCATGATTTTCAGTAAAATAATTTTAAAACATTTATTTTTTCATTTTATAACTCTATGAGTTATTTTTGTCTGTTATTTTTCCTGGACTTCTACTTACTTAAGAGGATATGTATAAAACTTTTCAAAATGCGCATTTAATAATAGAAGTCTCAAAGCAAAAAATATTACTTTCATTATTTATATCTATTCTTAAAGATCTGTTTCTAAAATTATTTATTTCTAAAAAAATTTAAGAATCAGATTAATAAATAAAATTGTAATTAATTAATAATAATTTTAAAAATTAATTAATTAATAATAATTTTAAAAATACACAAGTTTTATTGCAGTACAAATCAGAAATAGTAAATAAAAGTTTTTAGTTTTAAATTCCAAGCTATAATCAAAAGATTTTTACAACGTCATTCAACCAATTCTATCTATTTTAACCAATGAAATAGCTTGTCTCTATTTTTTAATAAATTATTTTCTTTTATATAATAAACATTCTTTTATATGTAGAACTAAATTCATTTGAATAATTTACTAAATTAAGAATATTTTTTGTATTTTAAAAATTATTCCTGTTCTCACATATGATTAAGGGAATTATAAAATATGAAAAATCCTTAAATACTTACTGTTTCCCACAAACTCGGAGAGAAAGAACAAACCGAAGTAAAATGCTCTCCATCTGATGGAAGACATCTTTACAAATGTCGAAATGCTGTTGGTTTGTGAAAAAGAAATCCTACGATACCTGTAAAATCTTCTGAAATGCTTTTACTTATATTTAAATTCTGATATTGCATATGTACTTAAATTATTTTTCTAGATGCAGTGTTTGAGAAATGATTATTGTTTCAGCTGCAAATAAAGAAATTTCATTGCAGAGGTTAATGTATTTTTTTCGAGATTCAAAGAGCAGTAACTGTAATATATTTATTGATTTATTTTTCCTAAACATCTACCATATAAAAGGCAATGCTTTACATGGTGGTTACAACATCTACCATGTAAAATGGTCGCTTTTTATATTTTGTTTTTTTGTATTTAAAATGTCTTACTTATTATCTTTATTTTCTTCTTAAAATACTATCGAATAATTAATGTAATTAAATAATTAATTCCGAACGATAAAGTCAATTTTTAAAATTGTATATTTTTCAAATCCTAATACACTTATTGATTTTTAGACTAGCTATAATCTCAATTATAAGCATATGTATAACACAAAATATTAATTTTTATTATTAATATTTATGTTAATTTTTATTATTAACATTATTTAATAAGAGTATTTTATAAATTAATTATACAGTGGTTTTTTTTGTTTTGGAGTCGATAAACGACTTAACTAATTTGTGAATGATATTGTCTTTTCGTGTTTTATTATAATTCGCATTTAATGTGAATCGTAATAAAATCTTTCTGTGTTCAGATAGAAAATTTCCTATGTTCAAGCAAAAGAGTCAGAGAAATTCTCTATAAATTATTAATTCCGATAATCACTTTTCCTAAAATATTTCATTTCAGTTAAATTGTGAATGACTGGAGAAGGTACCAGAGATTAAATATTTTTTAAAAAGTTTAAGGTAAAATATGATTTCAATTAATTTCAATTAAAATATTTAATATTTGTTGAAATAAGTAAATTAATGATGTTACGAATCCTCAACATATTTGTTTGAAATAACACAAACATTCATATTTTTGATCATTCAAACAAAAACCCCAATGTTTTTAATAAATGATAAAAAAAAAAAATTCTTTTTTGGTTTATCAAATGCTGAATGGAACAACTTCTCCATCTGCCTGTAACAAAAAATTAAAATTATTTTAGATTATCATATTGAGATTTTACGTATTCAGAGAAACATTGTAAGTGCTTATGAATAAATATTTCTTATTCGATATTATGCATAATAAAAATATTTTATCTCTAGTA
This sequence comes from Latrodectus geometricus, assembly GCA_026290005.1. NCBI lineage: Eukaryota > Metazoa > Arthropoda > Arachnida > Araneae > Theridiidae > Latrodectus > Latrodectus geometricus. The sequence continues at coordinate 39,821 of JAPDSC010048232.1, forward strand.
ATATATGCAGAGGAATATTTTTATAGATATTTTTTAGAGGATTATTCTTATAGATAATAATTCATGTAGAGGAATATTCTTTTAGATATTAAATTTTACCTCCATTTAATTGTTTCATCTCTTCAAAACAATGCCAGAATTTATGAATATATGCTATGAAAGCAACTTGTTTATATATTAATATTTCATAACAACTATCAAATAATCACCCGTTGAAATGCATTTTAATAATGAACATACATTTTAATATCTTTAACTAAATATTTATTGAAAATGAAAAATTGGAAAACAAAGCAATAAAACTGTTTATAATAAAATGTTTTTGCTAACAACTTAATAACATTCTCTATTCTTTCTAACATTATATATTAACAAATTTACATCTTTTTAACATTACATATTACTAAATAACATTCTGTATTCTTTTTATTATTTGTGTAACATAATTTGCTGACATTTCTTATGGAATGACGCATCGTCTTTGTGTCATGAGTCACACTTGGGTGTGATTCAGTTTATAGTATTTAGTTTGAAAGCCACAAACATCATGAATATTGAACATTAAAGAGCTGTAAAGTTTTAATATAAAGCTTATAAAAAATTTTAACTTTTTTTAATGTAGGTAAACATGTGCTCAGAGAGCAATTCTAAATGAATTTTTTGCATTAACAGAATACGTGTACTATAAAAAATTAATTCCACATGTTTACTTACACGGATACAAATTTGCATAAGATTACTTTATTGCACACTGACATTCTATATACTTTATAAATTAAATAATTTATTTCGTTTATTTTAAAAACCTTCTTAGATATGTGGTCCTTCACGTCATAATAGCGAGCGGTTATCTTATAGATATTTTTGCAACAACCAGCTATTTAAAATGTGTGCATATGTTTCCGGAAAGTAGCAACAGGATGTGAATTTGATGTTATTAAAAATGTAATAAAATTCCGATTTTGAAAATTTCTATTTAACGAGTTTGCTTAAAACTCTATGAAAACGGAAGAAAGCCTATAAAATTTAAAACTCACCACTCTACCAACGAATCTATTTTAAATTCCAAACTTATTTTCATATTTTAACAAATACTACTCGACCAATTTCTGGTCACTAGAAAAATAGCCACTATACATTCAATGCAGAAATATATATTCTAACGCTATACTTAAAATAAAATCTGCTCTGATTAAATTAAATATAGTGTTTTTTTTATGAATTTGTAGGAAGAAAAATAATACAAACGGAAGAAAAATGTTACGTATATATTTTACATTAACCAGATGTTTCGTATTTAATGTTTCTTAAAATCGCAAGTCAAAGCATTTTCTTTATGGACCCTTGAGGTAATCTCTTTCTGAAATGTAAAAACCGACCTTTACCACATAGTAAGTAATCTTTTCTCTTCACTAATTTCTTCTTCTGCTTGTGACAGGCTAAGGTTGTCTCGTGAATTCTTCCCCCTCTAACTCCATCCGAAGCAATAGCCGTTCACTTCCATTTACAAAAGCCGTTTTTTTTTTTTTAACCATTTAGTTATAGATCTTCCTTTCCGTCGTTTTCTCTTTGAAACTGAAAAGGTGACTTTTTGTTGTGAGAACCATCATCTCATCTAAATATATGACATAATACAAGAGATGTTTTCGCCAAATTTCGAATATCGCAATTTTCATATATTTCCTGATAACAAACCAGAAAGAGATTCCCCTAATTCTTTTCGTAATGGGTAAGAAACATTCCATGAAATTTATTTTTTCAAAGTTCAATGTAAATAAATTGTAATATAAATGAAATACTAGTATCGGATTTCTTATATATAAATTATTATATTTGTAGCCGCCTACTTTTTCTAGTGGTCAGCATTCCTGGCTGCGGATAGGGAGGTCTAGGTTCGAATCCCAGTCGGGGTATGGATGTATTTTCTCTTTTTCTCTCTTCTGTCTTTGTCCTTTCCTTGTATGAATGGGTTGTGAATGGTTGCCTACCCTATAAACGGGTTCCTATGGCATGTGTGTACTGAGGAAGTCGGACTCCACGCCCAATTGCGGCTCAGTTGAAAGAGTGGAAGCAGCGCACCCATACTGCCAGTCTGGCTGGCACTCGACAAAAATAAATTATATTTGTAAATATATTTGCAACGTTGAGGTTTTGGAAAGCGTATCCATTTAAGAATTAAAATATCAAAATAACTAAGAGGTGAAAAAGAAATTCTTTTTGGTTTATTATCAGGAAATATATAAAAATTGCGATATTCGAAATCGCCAAATTTCGAATATCGCAATTTTCATATATTTCCTGATAACAAACCAGAAAGAAATTCCCTTAATACTTTTCGTAATGGGTAAAAAAAATTCCATAAAATTTATTTTTTCAAAGTTCAATGTAAATAAATTGTAATATAAATGAAATGCTAGTACCGGATTTCTTATATATAAACTATTATATTTGTAAATATATTTGCAACGTTGAGGTTTTGGAAAGCTTTTTCATTTAAGAATTAAAATATCAAAATAACTAAGAGTTGAAAAAGAAATTCTACGAAAATATTTTTAGAATGTAATTTACTTGTGACCTTTGTAGTTTTACAACCCCTCGACACCCGGAGTGCAACATAGCAAATTTGAGGGCCAAAAAAATGCATCGGTGCTTATTTTGATCAATTTTTTTCCTCTGACTGGAGAAAAAGAAACAGATTCAAGATCATAGAAAGGAAATGAACGTCAGAATTTAAAGATCAATTGACTGAGAAGCTCTCATGATTTCAAAAGACTTTTAAAAAAATGGAAAATAGTTGTCTGCTTGATACCACAAAGTTCTGTTCAAGAATAATGTCTAGTGATTGAAATAATGATCTTGTTATGAATTCTATTTATTACTCCAGTTCTGTAGTATTTCAAATTCATAATTTTTTGATTACGGAGGCGGTTATTTTGTCACGAAAACTACAGCCTTTAATGAAGAAAATATCCCAACAAAGCAATACAACATTTTGCTTTTCGGAACAAAAGACCTAATCCACTTTATCAGCTGTTTTTGCCTTTATTTTATTCTTAATGACTTCTAAATTTTTTATGATTTATTCATTTTAATGGTCATTAGGCTATTCAATCAGATATCAGGCTATTTATCATCTTTGTTATTAAGCTGAGTCTTCTTTTTCTTGAAAAATTGCATATTTCATATGTATTTTAAATTAAAAAAAATAAGTATATTACTTTATAAAATAAATATGTCCATAACTAGCTGCACCCGCTCGCACGTTGCTGTGATTGAACAAAAATGCAGTTTTGATACCTCAAACATAATTTATTAATGATCAAGTGTATACAATACATCAAAATGAAAACTAACAATAAAAAAATTATTCCTACATATTTGTCATTTGTAAACAACATATAAAACAAACATAGATATACATAGTTGACAGTAGAATAAACATGCTTCTTCACTTGTGATATTAAACAATATTGAAAACGAATTTCATTTGAACTGTAATTTTGCAATTATTAAATATCATCATGAAATGAATAATATTTGTTTACTGATGGTGAATTTTATCTTAGTAGTGTTTGTAAATGTACAACATTTTTGTTTTCCTATCTTATGCAAGAACAAATAAGTTTGATGGTTTTCCAACACGTGAAC
>JAPDSC010048249.1:0-20097 GCA_026290005.1 Latrodectus geometricus
AAGAAGTCATGCATAAAAATACATAAATTTAAAATCAAATGTTAGATTAGAGCTTAATTTTAAATTCTTTATACAAACTTCTACAAATAAGATCAAACATTAAATATTAATTTGTGTTACCTCCAATAGCTGCAGTCAATGTTACACCCATGATCATTGATAAAACACTTGTGGCACCAAGACAACTTAACCCAGCCAGATTGCTAGTTGATGCTAAATAATAAGCCATTGCTGCCACATTACCAGCAAGAAGACTAGAATTCAAAGCATGCCGTCCAGGGAGAAGTAATGGAGCAGAGTTTAATAATCCTAAAATTTTAAAAAATATCAAATACTTTCAATCTTATAAGTGAACGCAAACAGTAAAGCAAAATTAAAAAATTTTTAAAGCTAATAGTTTTAGTAACTTAATGATTACCCAATCCATATGCATTAAAAAAAGTTGCAAATTCTAACAATTTATCTCTCTTAATACTTTCAATTTATCAATAAAGAAAGTTTTTTTATTGAAAATTATTTTAAAATTTTTATTCAGATGAATACAAATTTGAACTTTTTACATGGTCTTCAGATCTTTAATTATATATAATTGAACATTTTTATTTTTCCATGTTAAAAATTTTGACTTATTATCTTTAGTCCTTAAAATTAAGTTATAGATGCAATTTTCTGTCATATTTTTGGTCTAATATCATATTTAATCAATAAAGTCTAATGTTTCCTTCTTAGGAGTATTATTTTGTAGAACTGCAAAATGAAAATAATCAAATTATATGTAATTTAATTTATGCATAATATAATTTTTAAAAGATGCAATTAAATTTGACTTGAAGGAAAAATAAACGAATTTTTGTAATTAAAAAATTAATAAAGTTTGCTTAAATACTGATCATAATAAAAAAGCAGAAAGCACTTATATATATACTAAGGTATAAAAAAAGGCAATCATTCTTATGTTTGATAGTAATTTCTTTCAAGTTCAATTAAAAAGTTTAATTTGTACTGTTTTTATGCTGAGTGTTTCTTAGTTATAATTTATGGAAATTAAAAATTTATACATTAATCAAAATTAAACATAAATTTTTAGGTAAAAAATCACCTAAAAATTTATGTTTAAGTTTTCCCACTTCAAAAATTGCCATGAAAAAAATTTCATGACTATGAATTTATCTATGACATTTAATAAACAAGGCACATACCAACAAATATAAATCTACTTTCATATTGCTTACATAATCTTAAAGAGACATTCTTTAAGCTAAATAAACGAAGAAATGATAGTAAAACCCATGCTCTGCTTAGATTTTTTTACTCAATAAAAGAGAAGCTTAATAAAATCCTATAATGAAACATGTATTATAGAAAAATAGGATTTCTCTAAACTTTTATAACTCTGAAGAAATATTAGCAATTTATTAAAATGTGGTAAAATCTTATGTTTAAATTTAAAAGAAAATTATTTTTTTGTGTTATCCATAAAATAACATTATTCTAGACATATTAAAAAACTTTTTTTTCTATATAGGCCTCGTGAAATTTTATTATATACATTACTTAATTACCTAAAATCTTTACCACTTCTTTTTTTTGTGTGATAAAAAAACTGGTACAGTAAACTATCAATACAACATTTAATTTTTGAAATTTTTTGCACATAGAAACATTTGTAAAATGTTTTTAACAACTCTTTAATTAAGTTTGCTTGAAAGTTCAAAAATTGCTGGAATGAAATGCAGTTTACAATTCAATAAATCCTATCTCAACTAGTCCATTAACTCTTTCTAGCGCACTACCCTTTAAAGTTGAGATATTAAGGAAAAATTTTATAGGCTGCCTATTTAGGCCTTAAATAGTGTACACTAAAAATTTGGTAAAGATTGCACTGACCATTTCGATTTTGTGGGTGTTCCATCACATGGAACACTGCGCCGCAAAGGGCTATGAAAAGCGAGCGTTGCAGTGAAACAAGCTAACGCTCAAATCTTTCGTATATTAATGAAAAAACAATGTATTATACCTGTGTAGCAGACTTAGCGTACCCCAGGGTGCACTATAAAAAGGACTGCTACTCTACGAATCCCCGAAAAAAAGAAAGGGGGGATGAAAAAGTGATTTTTATGCTATACATAAAAACATACGTAAAGATTGGTTTACAAAAAAATAACTTCAATTAATTGGTAAGGAAAAAGCTCTAGACAAATTGAAAGAGGGCTTTTTTCGCACAAGTCCCAAATATCTTTACTTGTACAACTTATCGGTGTAAAATCAGGCAACGACTTCTGCACAGTCTGTTTAGTTACCCAAGTAAGGTCTTGGGGCTGCATAGAGGGGCCTGGTTGGAATAAATCATCGTCATCATCTTCACTTGCGTGCGATACATCGTCACTATCAGACTGAGACTGTTCAAGTGGTATAGAAACATATTCCTCTGTATCACTATCTGCATTCTCAGATTCACTACCAGAGGGCAATTCTTGAAGCATTTTTATTGCTTCAGAAATACTAAGACCTCTCCGTGCCATTTATTAGCAATTAACAAATTTAAAAAAAAAACTACAAATTAAATTTTATTTGCATAAAAAAGCATAAAATATATAAATTCAAAAAAATATCTATACAGTAATATAAGATAATTAGTAGCAAAAAGGAAAATTGAGAACATAAAAATCATGCACCTTCTATCTAGAGATGACGTGAAATAACTGATATAATTTTAGACCCCATTGAATTTCCACAATTCGAGAGGTTGAGAAGGGTGTAGAAATATTTCCCATACCAGAAATCCTCCCCTGTAGATTCCTAAGCAAAAGTTCATTTCTCCCCAAAAGAGAAAAACAGTAAACACAGATGTTTCCCTCATCATTGTGTTCAAGGCTAATCCCGCACTGACAGCATAAATGAAAACGACCGTTGCGGCGCAGTGTTCCAGGGAATGGAACACCTTGTTTTATTCAATGATTCTACGTATACTATATGCGTAAAAAATTTGAAGTAATATAGAATAAATAGTTCAATGGACAGGCAACAAAATAACACAGAAATTTTTTTCCAAACTTTTATATTTATACCACAAAAAAAGTCGCAGAAAATTTCTTAAAAATAGAGGGATTTAAATAACATACAATAATTGAAAATTATTTTTCGCCTTGTGTGGTGCTAACATCTATTATCAAAGAAGAACGTTCAAAGAACATTTTACAAAAAATTTGATCCATTTATCTCTAAATACAATGGTTTGGTAACAATTTAAAATTTGGTGTTTCATCACATGGAACACTGCACCGGAAAGAGTTAAAAATCCAAAAGCAGAGCTAGTCCAATATAAGGAATATGGTTCATAAGTGCTGTGCAACTTATGAACCGTATTCCCATTTATTTCAAATTCCCTATCTAGTATCCAAAAGATTTTTGCAGAAAATCTATATTACGCTATTTTCTAACCTATACCAAGTTTAATAAATATTGAATAAACAGTTTATAATTTTACAAGTATTAAGTGCATTTTCATTTACTTTAATAGTTTTCACAATTAATAAATTTTCTCCTTTAAAACCTTAATGTGCTTTAATCAATTTATACCTCTCATCATCAAAAACTTTAACCACATTATTTATTATTATATATCCATTTTATGTGTAATTTCATCAATATTTTTCGATTTACTCACAAAACTCCCTCATGCTTTTAGACTCACCATGAATCATTATACAAATTTTATAAGTTTTTCCCATCATTAGTCTGGACAAAACTAATTTATTATTAGCTAATCTAGGCAGAGGTATAACAATTTTTAGAACTAATGTATTACCATTAAAAAATATAGAGATAATTGTTTTGTTTAGTAACTTGATTGCATACAAGTTTTTTTAGATTTTAAAGGGTACATATCACAGAAGTACACAGATTATGTGATAAGGATATTAAACCATGCTTTGAAGATCAGTTAGATTTTGGATCAAACTAGTCTTGAACAATCTTTTTAAATGAATTCTTTTCACATATTAATTGATAACAAATTGTAGACTTAATTAGGTTCATATTTTTAAATATCATTGTAATACTGTGATACATACAAGCATTTTTATGCATGAAATTAAAATTACATCTGCAGTGTTACCTTTTGAATGCCTGTTGAAAAAATAAAAATCTGCAGTGTATAGCCTTTTGAAGAAATTTTTAAAAGATAGTGAATTTTTCTTGTATATTAAAGGGGGGTAAATAAGAGTTTTCAGACAGACATATAGTCAGAAACATAATCTTCCACTTGATCCAGTGATTGAGATCACAAACTTCAGCTGTGACAGCATAATATATTTCTCTGATTGGATAGATTTATTCATTTAGAAGTTAAATAAGTTACTACTAGATTGTGAGATTTATGAATAGAAAATTAGTCAGACTTTTTTTACCAATTGTGTGTGTGCTATAATGTATATATAACTCACTCCTGTAAATGTTAAATTAAATGTACAAGTAATATATAATTGAAAAGAGATTTGAAATTATTCTTTTGCAAATTAGTATTAATTGTAGTTTTCAAATATGCTAAAAAGATATAGGTTTTTGTATAAAAGAAAATCAAGTATGAAAAAATTGAGAAAAGAAAGGAAAACATTGATCAATGAATTATTTATAGTGTCAGATAAGGAATAGGATAAAACAAATATATCTCCAAAACTTTCGTAAATTTAAAACATATTTTCATATCAAAAAAGTATAGTTTTATAATTAGCTAATGATTTTTTTTAATATTTTGAGTGCAATTGAACAATTAGATTTTATGCAAAAAATTTTCTTTTCTATACTGAAAATAATAGCAAATCAATCGATATGAAAATAGAAAAATATACACTTTTCATTTAATTATTTTAAAAGAAAAGCTGGAAGCTATTTAAGTCCTCCTTTGATTAGTCTTAATTATATGATAGACATGAGAATTTACTTTCCTCATGTCTATCATTTAAATGTACAAACAGTAATTCTTCAAATAAATTTATTTGAAAAATTACTATTTGTACATTAGATAACATTTTGAAGTAAAACAAATTCAAATATTTACTTTAAGAAAAAACTCAAAATTGAATGTAGAACACAAAATAGGTGTATTTCGTTACAATTAAACTGTAAAAATTTTAACTTGTATATATCTAACAAAAATTTAACATAAGCATACATTAAAGAAAGACCTTAAAATACAAGATATACAATTTAAATATTAAAATTTGCAAAAAATGTAGAGGAAGGAAAAACATAATTGGAATACATTCATAGAATATTTACCTTGTAGTTTTCCATATGCAACTAGTGATCCACTAAAAGTAATTCCACCAATAAAAGTACCAAGGAATAAAGCTGTCTTAATAGCATTAGCAGCTGGATCTGTTGCAAAAGTAGGAAAATCAACTATGTATGTAGCTAAGCATGTTAACACAGCTGCCATACCAACTAAACTATGGAAAGCAGCAACTAATTGAGGGAGATCTGTTATTTCAATTTTTTTCGCAATATATAAGCCTATTGCACCTCCTGAAATGAAAGTATTAAAGTATATAATATTGCTAGAGATACTAATTGCTAACTGCCATTCTTTATCTAATCTAAAAAATTAATCAATACAATTTTGATAAAGCCTTTAGTGAAACAAAATATAAAAATTATAATTTATTGATTTTTCTTAAGTTTGTAATTAATAAAATTACAGCAAGTTAAAATGATATTTAATAACCTGTTCCCATGCATCCTGCAATTTGTAGAGCAAATTCAGGGGGAATGTTCATAACACCCAATGTTGATGCTAATCCAGATGCTACACCAACCATACCAAGTGCATTGCCTAATCTGGAAGTTTTCTGGGAAGCTAAACCAGCAAGGGCTCCAACACAGCATAGAGAGGAACCGAGATATGCCATTTGATGTATTTCAGGATAGCCTGCAGCTGCTAATGCAGCATAACCGCCAACAAAAGCAGCTCCTAAAAATTAAATCTGATTATCTAAGTCTCAAATGTAGGTTAAATATTACTCAAACTGAAATGTGTAGATAAATATATTTGAATGATATTAAAGGACAAAAAATATATCATAGTTAATTTTCATGAACTTCGAGGAAAAAAAATTAATATTTTTCAAAAGTTAATGCAATATTTGAATTTAGACCAATAACTTTGTGTGTGTGCACATATGCTTTATGAAATAAATATTTTGATTTGTTAAGGAAATTTTTAGAATTTCATTTTAATGATAGTTCACTGCCCAAAGATTTAATCGATTGTAGTAACTAAAATAAATTTTATTATTGTCAAAACAAAAGATACCAAAATAGTTCAATAACTCAATATTTAAATGAATTAGATATGGTATTAGAGATTTTATTTTTTTTGTTTCTTCTAAATTTTGTTCCCTTGTCGGAGAGAATTTCTGTCTCATGCAAAACAATTTATATTTATAAAATATTTGCAAAAGAAATTTATAAAGCATTGCCATCTCTACATGAACAATTAAGAATTTGCAAAAGTAATAAATTTATGGATACAATTTTACAATGAATAATTTAACAATTTCCATGATTTTTTTTATCCTTCTACAGTTTATACTTATTTAAGTATAGCAATTCTGAAAATTTAAAATTTTTTTAATAATTTTCAGAATTTTCAATGAGTTTAAAGCTCATATATAATCAGTTCATACCTGGTATGGCATACAAATAATTATATTCAGGAGGATCAGTGGGTCTTCGGAACATATCAAGCATTCTCTTGGTAACAAGAAAACCTCCACATATGTTAATAGTAGAAATAAATGTTGCTGCAGCACCTAATGTCTGTGGAATAGTATGTGGGACCAACCCACCACCCATCAATAGAAGACCTCCAACAGCAGTAATGCCAGATACAGCATTTGTAACTGACATCAGTGGTGAATGTAATGCAGGTGTAACACCCCAAACTGTATGATAACCTAAAAATAAAATAACAATATTACATTTAGATATGTTCTGCTTATCTTTTTTTGTTTAGATCAAAACACATGGGTAAAATTAGTTTCTAACTTTTAATATCAATACATAGTTGGAGTACTAAATGTTAATAAATTATAGTTTTGCTGAATAAAATCAATATTGTATTACATATTTATACCTAATCTACAAAATAAAAGAACTCAAGTATTCATTATCATTTTTCACACACACAGCCCATCTCTAAAAATTGAAATTCATTTTTTAAAATATTGTAAATAGCTTAAAAAACACATCTTATATCAAATAGTAATATTATAGCTCGATATAAGGATTATACAGTGTTTGCTAAGAACAGTAACAATTCAATCAGTGCAATACAATTCAAATAAAGCCTGGCGCTTATAAAACAATTAACACACAATGCTTCATGGATAATGTGTGTTTGCATTAAAATAAATATAAAGAAATTAAAAATCATCAATGTTATAATTAAATCTTCCAGTGTATGAATAATAAATGGATATTTTATACTGTTATTCATTATTACAGCAATGCATATTTTTTATTTATAAAGAAATTCAAAATATTAAAACTTTTTACAAAATAGAAATTGAATAAATTCATATAAAATATTTTACAAATAAACATAAAAATTTTCATTAGAAAGGTATATGGATAGTTTTCAAAATTTTACTTTGATGAAATCTTATTTGCAGTAGCAAGTAAAAAACTTACAAAAAATTTTAATGATTTTACTATTTACACTTTTTTTTGCAAACAATATTAATCACAATGCAAATCTTAATAATTTTATAATTCAAAAATTAATAATAGAGTTGAAAAAACTAAGATTAAACTAACATTTAAGCATCTTATGTTTCTCGCTAAAATTCGGTTTTTTATTTTATTTTATTTAAAACATTTAACTCACAAATATTGTAAGCAAAGTAATCTCAGAAAAAGTAGTAATTCAAAAATATAAATATGTAGTGAAAATTTTATCTTAAAAAATATCTGTTTTTAAATTATCAACAATATTATTATTAAAAAGTTTGAATAAATAAACTAAAAGCAGTAAAATAACAAACTTTTGAATTATATATTGCATGAACTGGCAGCATGATTCATGACATTTTTTACATATCCATTGAATAATTTGGATGTTTACACTGAGGAATATATAAACCAAGTTAACATTTTAAGAGTATGGTAATGGATATTGTTATTAACTAAGATTTTACCAACAATTCCAGAAAGTCCAAAGATAGACATCATTGTAGTAAAAGCTGGATTAGGAGATACTATTCCAAATCCCAATAAAGTTGATAATCCTAAAAGAAATAGGAGGATATTAATACTAATTTCTATACAATTTTTATTTAAATTAATATTCACATTTTTTTATTTAAATTTTTGAATGCTATTATAATTTATGCAGATATTATATACAAGAAATAAAAATCAATTTTTACAAATGCAGTAGAAAAACATGTTTTAATTCAACCTATGAAATATAATTATATTTTCATTTTGATTAAAGAAGAAAGATACTTAAATTTAGTTTAAATTCTCACACATCAAAACATCTTTTAAAGAAAGTAGAATATTAAATTAAAAATAATATATAAAATTCTTTAGAGGGGAAGTAAAAAATTAAATTACGTGCAATTTATATTTATTAGAAAATATAGTTAAGAATGCTGAGAGTAACTTTTGAATTTTTCAATTTATTTGCACGAGTCCTTCTAATCATTAAAATAATAAAAAAGTTAATTCAATCATAAAGTCTGCCAGTGTAGAATAATATTTTTCAAATATTATTTAATACATTAAAATTAAATATTATCAATACATCACATTAGAAGGAAAGTTTCATCTAAGAAACTCTATAAACAGTTGATTTTAATCCTCAGTATATCTTCAGATATGTGAAACAGTTAATAGTATTTTCACACACCAATTGCCTTTCGCAAACTAATTTTCAGGAGTTCCATTGATGAAAATTTTTTTAAATGTTAACCTTCTATTTGATAAAACATCTCAGCTGATTAAAATTTAAATGTAAAGTTTATTTTTAATGATCCCAAAATTTCATTAACTTCCAATGAAAATACAACACTAGAAATATTGTACTAAATGTAAATAGTTATACTTAAATAACAAAAATTTTAACCTTTACTAAATTATGTATCTCATACCTTAATTACAAATCTTACTTTTATCTTATTATTATTAGAAAACAGTTGTACTAAATCTTTTCCCATAAAAATATTATGCAAATATATCCAATTTAGATAATAATCTCATAGTAATTATTATAAGGTAAAATTACTCATTATATACTTTTGTCTTATTCACATAACTTTACACTTTTATTAAATACTTTTATCATATTACTCATATAATTCTAAGAAAAGTTGGAAACAAATTCCACTTATAATTACAATCATCTTTATGGAATTTATAAAATATATTTTAAAATATTTATACACCATTTAGAAGTGACAAAAATATATATTTATAACAAATGATAGTTTCAGTATATATATTTACCAGCTGTATATGCTAAAGAATCTTTTAATGTATCATTGAAATAATTTGGCTCTGGAGGAGCAACTTTTGCAGGAGTAGCTGCTTTCACCGGAGGAGCAGGTGTTTCTTTAGGGGGTGGTGGAGGCCATGTTAATTTTCCATCATGAAGTATAATTGAGCCACGTACAACTTCATCTTCTAAATCAATATGATAATGATCTTTGGAACCTAAGTGAAGAGTAAAAAATGCTATTTTATAACTTGAGCAGTTTTTGAATCTCATTTTTAATGACTTGAAATACATTTTAGAATACAAAGAAAGTCTCACTGATTTATATTCAGAGAGTAAAGATTCGCTTATTTCTAAGAGTTCATTTCACTGATAAAAGCTAAAATTTAAATGAAAACAGCATTTAATATGCAGTCTACAAAATAGCGAAAAGCAGTTTTTCTTCACATATTTCTATAATTTGATTGAAATATAATAACACTTTAATTTAAATGAATTCAAATAAAAATTTTAAATTCAAAAATGAAACTTTTTTTGTAATTTTATGAGTATATTTTATTTATGAATGCTAATTTGTTTAGCATAAGATGTCTAAAGAGGGTTTCAAACTATTACCAACATTTACGCTTGAGAAGGGGTTTAAAATCCTGAACTGTTGAAAATGATAAGTAGCCACAAGACAAAATTATGCCAATATTTAATACAAAATTTATAATAAAGAGTACTTTAAATTAGAAGTTAACTATAATTGAGATTATTTAAAATATTCTACAAAGAAACATAATACAAATTATTGCATATACCAATTGATAATAAAAACTTGGATATATTATTTGCATATAGAGTAGATGACTGCGTTGGAAGTCTGCTTGGCAAATCAGTATACCCAATATGAATAACTCCATTGTGAACATACAATTCACCAGGTTTAGTAGTTTCTACATTTCCACCAGCTTCTGCTGCTAAGTCAACAATTACAGATCCTGGCTTCATTGATTCTACCATCGCCTAAAATATAGAAAGAATTACTAGAATATAGTGAAATATCAAATTTTAAAATGGAATGTATCTTTTAGAAAAAAAATGATATCTTACTTTGGAAATTAAGCGAGGAGCTGGTTTTCCAGGTATCAAAGCTGTAGTTATTAACACATCAATTTCCTTACACTGTCGAGCAAACAATGCCATTTCAGCTTCAATAAATTCTTTTGACATTACTTTTGCATATCCACCAGTACCTTCACCAGATTCCTAAAACAAGAACAAAAACATTTGGTTTTATTACACTGATAAATTGAACAAATAAACCATAAAATTACAGCTGATTATAGTTTTGAAATGCATATTTTAATTTTGCAAATTTTTTACTTTTGATTATTTTAAAGTGAATATAATTCTTATCATTTAAGGTTCTTAATTCACACTCAACTTTTAAGAATGGCAATTATATATTTCTATTACACAAGTTTATATCTTGAGGATAATAAACTTCTTAAATGAAAATAAATTTCTTAGCAATCAAAATAAGCAATTTTAAATAATACTTTTTTAAAAATTCTATAGTTTCTAGTGAAGAATAAGGTTAGTAAGGTATGGAACTAACGACTGGATGAAATTACATAATACTCTATAACAAAAAGAAGGCTTTTTTTTTTATAAAGGAATAGCATATAAATTGCTAAAAATGCACTAGTAAATAAAACATAATTATGAAATCATTTTGTAAATACATTAAAATTAATAAATGTGATAAGTTTACTTCTTTACTAACTCTAAAGTATAAGTCACAAAAATTCATTGAATACAAATATGTTGACTTATTATTCTTGCATTCAATGAGTTGAAAAAGTGTAAAAAAAGCATGGCTGTGGACATAGCATACACACATAATAAACTAGTATTTGTGTCAAACACCAAAATTACTGAGTTTATCTCACTTGATTACTATTAGACGAACTAGACAGTAATGTCATTTCTGTGCATGTTGATATTTGATTGTCATTTGTTGGCTCATTGTGATAACTTTTTCTGGCAATTCAAATTGAAATGACCAGCCAAATACCAGAAGAACATATCCAGGATTGTATGCTTTCTGAGTTTTGCAAGGCTAGTAATGCAAAAGTTGAAACCAAAAACATTTAGGATGTTTATCCAAATGAATTAGACTTTCATAAATGCCAAAGATAGTTTTCCAAGTTCAGATCTGGTAATTTTGATTTCTTATACTCTTATTGATCAGGAAGACTAACAACATTAGATAACGAAATGCTAAGAGTAAAAAATGGATGCAAATCGATGTCAAACATTTGAGGAACTGTCAAACACCCTTTACTAATGTTGATTGATCATCCACAAACATTTAAAGCAGACTAGAAAAATAAAAAGAGCACATGTTTGGGTCCCCTTAATCTCTCTAAAGTGAACAAAGCCAACAAACCCATCACATACAACATACTACTTTAACTACACCATACAGAACTTTTTTTTTTATGCAATACATAAAGAAATTATGTGATAAGCTGAGAATTTTAACATTGCATAAGATTTGTATACATTAAGATAGGGGTAAGATTTATGTAATTGTATAAAAAGATATAAATTTTGTATGTATTGCATAGCAAATATTAGTGTAGCATTTTTAATGGTTAGCTATGCATTTTCAGTTATAAGTTCAATGGTAAACACTAATGATATATCTTTCTTTTCATTTATTGAAATATATTTTTAATACTTATCACTGTAGCACAAGTATCATTTTGCAATACATAAGAAAATTCTGTGATATGCAAATGACTAACTTTTTAACAAATCTATGTAAAAGAGGTGGCAGTATGAACACCTATCATGTTTAAATAATAATATTGGATAATAAATTTCTCATACACAAACTACATTTGAACATTGTTACCTCAAGAAAAGTTGCTGGCAAAACCTCATGTAAAAAATAATGTTTATCATCATATTTCTAAAATATTTTTAATAGTGGTTGACATGTAGCCTAATGAGATCGGAGTAAATCATGTTACCGTATTGTCGGAGTAAATCAAATTCCTATGATTGTCTGTAGAATTTGAAATTGATGAGTTTAAGATGTTCAAACAGAACATTGGTAACCTGTAACACAGTAACCTGTAATGTCTTTGGTCTTTCTTTTTGTTCTATGGAGAAAACAATCATTGTGTATTTCTGAACCCATCAAATAACAAAAAGTTGTCGAATGACTATAAAATGTCTCATTCTAAAAAGATTTTTGATTAGAAATGTCACCTTATGCAGACACTGGTTTTATTACTAAACACAATTAGTTCCTTCAATCAGTTTATTAATCAAATTATGCTTTTATTTAGATTTCTTGCATCTAATACAGAAAAAAATGTTTTAATATTTATTAAACAAATAATCTGAAATTAATGCACACAAAGCAATGATTTGATTCTACTAGAAAAATACCTTAATGTAAAATAAAGAGAGTGTAAAAACAAGCATTTCTAGAATGAAATAAAATGAATAGGTGCTTAAAAAGTTCACAGAACAATATATATTTCCTATTAAATCTTAAAACTTACCTTGTAAATGAAAATGATTTTGACTATTACTTTTATTGCGTAAAATACATAGTATCATAGTATGATGCATAAATAGTAATAATTACATTGGGATAGTAACTATATGGCAGTTTACAATGACTTAATGATTGTTGCAAAAGATCACACCATGGAAAAGGTTTATAAAAACGCTCACAAGAAAAATTTTATATTTCATTTATTTAATAACATATATTTTAGTTTTCTTCTGCATTTTTACATTCATTTTTTCCCCCTAAAAGGTTCTACACATCAATTTATGCAAATGAACTTCATTTGCAATTACATTTAGCTCAAAGTTTGGCACAGATAATGGAAACTAATAGAAAATATTGATCTCTTATAAAATAATTAAAAGAAATTTCAATCAATCATTTTTAATACCTTAACATTCACTTCCAAAAATTCAGCTCCAAATGATTCTACTTGTTCTTTTACAGCTGCTCTTGTATCAAAAGCTCGAACAACAGCACCCATATTTTTAGCGGTTCCAATAGCTGATAAGCCAGCAACACCTCCTCCAATGACTAAAACTTTAGCTGGTGGAACTTTACCTGCAGCTGTAATCTGCCCTTTTAAAATGAATAAAAATAATTAAAAACATTTCTTATACGCAATTTACTTTAATAATCTATAAAAATAAGTGTTTGCAATTAGATTCAATCATATTAAAGTAAAATATATCCATTATTATGATCATTCCAAAACAGATAATTTTTTAATGTACTGTTTTGAGAACAATACGTAAAGTATTATCAGTGACAATACCCAAAAGAATGTCAAAGGGTATATGCTCTAATGATTTTTTACCAAAATTTTTCAAGACAATTTTTGTATTATCATAAATATCCTAAGCTAAAAAAAAAAAAAAAATACATTTTCCACTGACGACACACTTACATTTTTTTCATTGCAAAATAATTTTTAAAAAAAGAACAGAAAAGTATTAACTGCAGTTGAAAAGGTATTTTGTGTCAGTAGTTATAAGAGTAAGGATGGACATTTTCACAGATATTCTTTCCACCTTCATCATAGTTTGGTGAAAAAGAATTGTAGAAGAATTTTTTCTCTTCCAGTGATCATCCTAAAACTTGTGTTTGGAAATTACTCAACTCAGAAAATAAATTCTTAAGTCCTTCAGCAGCAGCCTCTTAAATAAATCATTCAACAGTTGCCTTGGTGTTAATAAAAAAAAATGATAGTCTGAAAATCAGGGTCAATATTTTTCCTTTCTAAATAGTTAATAAATGTTTGAATCTCATCTGAAATTCCAATGAACTTTAAATTGAATAAAAAATGTTTGGAAGTTATAATAATATTGATAATAATTTAATAATAATTGAAAAGGAATTTAATAAGTAATAATGGATATTAGACACAATGCTAGCAAACATGATTGCTTTGTTAGTCACTATATGTTCACATGAGGAATAGTTAGATTAAAACTCATAATTTACAGCAAATTTCCAGCCATGATAAACATCAATGTCCAGTGTGGGAATCAAAACCATTAATTGATGAATTAAAGGTCAAATTGTTAATTATTTGATGCCAGCTGGCCAGTATTACCAATAAAATTTAAAAAAAAAATGATTATAAAAAATTAAATCAAATGTTTTTTTTTTTTATCACAGTGAATGGCACCAAATCCTTCCTAATTGAATTTTTTTTATAATTTGTGTCAATAATAGCAACAAGAAAAGATAAGCAAATAAAAAAAATTTTAAAAGCATTAGATTTTGTATTTAAGATTTCTTTAAGAAAACAAAAATATGATAAGACTGTTGCCAAATCTAGTGTAGTCATTTATGTACAATCCAAAGTAAAAGAAGGATGCATACCAGAATTATAGATACCCTATGCTTTCTATTTTCTAAATTTGGTTATTTTAGACAAATACCAAATTGAAAATATTCATAATTATTTTGGAATCTCTGTAAAATGCTCATTAAAAACATATGCTTATAAAAAATAGTGTTTTGCAGGATAAAATATTAGAATCATATTTATCTTCATGGAAAGAAGCATTGAAAAAATATATTCTACATGTTGAATACAATAACCAACAGGTAGCAATTACAATCTATTATGATGGTATTATAAAAACTACTATAGTGATGATAAAATTGTTGCATCCCAAAATTATTAAATCTACATATTTAAAAGAAGCTAATAGTTTTAAATATAAGCAATCTGAATTTTTTTTATTTATTTATACTGTGTTTATCAATTTGATACAAAAATAACAAACATGAGAAATATAAAAAAGAAATTGCTAAAATAAAATTATGATTTGGTACTTAATCAGCTCAAAATTTACTTGTAGGATTATATTAATCACAAACATAAATTTAAAGGGAAAAAATTATACTTCTGATTCTTGTGTAAGAAATATTTCAACATCAATAAAAAAAAGTTTAAAAATTTATTAAAAAAATAATTTTAGGTAATATTAAAACTGTTTATACTTAAAAGTAATTTAAGATATAAATAAATGATTCGATCTAATAAAAACATAGTTCTTATAAAAAGTCTAACACAAAATATATATTTACCAGTGAAAAATCTTCCAAAATTATTAGCTGCTTCAACTACTGCTTTATAACCAGCAATATTTGCCATTGAACTAAGAGCATCAAATACTTGAGCCCTGCTGATTCTGGGTACACAATCCATAGCAAATACTGTCATCTGACGTTCCCCTAATACTTGAAGAAGGTCTTTATTTTGAGCTGGATATAAAAAGCTGATGAGTGTGCTAGATTTTTTAAATTTGCTAACTTCGTTAATTGTAGGTCCTCTGACTTTCAGTACAATATCAGACTGAAAAGCAGCTGCACTATCTGAAATTTTTGCACCTATTGCTTCAAAGTCCTGATTACTAAATTTAGATTCAATTCCAGCATCTTTTTCAATGTTTACCTGTTGAATGAAAATAATTTTACATAAAACAAATAAGATCAGATTGCTTTTGAATTCATATTTATTAATTTTTTTTTATTTTTAATTATACTTATTGAAAAATTGTTGCACACCAAAATATATTCTGTAAGTGAGATTTCTGATGTTAATTTTTACCAAAGCTATATTATTGAAGCAATTATTCTATTAACTTCTTGGGGTAAATAATAATAATATTATAAAATCACTTTGGATGAGATCAAATTTTAAAATATAATACAATTATTCAAACATATTTATTTTTGGAGAATGCCCTTTTTTGTGTAAAAAAATTGCACCTTCCTTATATCTTAACAAATCCCAAATTTTAAAATCCATCATTGCAGAAAAAAATAATAACTTTTAAAGTAACAAATTAATGATTAAATATGGTTGTGCGGTTTATATACATAAACCAAACTTGGAGCACTTAGTGTTGACAAAATAAATCAATTGAAAAATGTTAAGTGTCATACCTTTAATGGAAAAGTACCAAACAAAATTAATTTCTTGCAGTATATAAGAAAAATGTCACCATATATGAAAATATTACTTTGAAAAGAAAATATACCTGGAATCCTTTCTTTACTAAAGTTGCAGCAGCAGCTGGTGACAAAGCAACCCTCCTTTCATTTTTCCAACTTTCTTTAGGTACTCCAATACTTAACCTTGAATATGGAATCCCTTTCACTTCTTTGCTTGCTACTGGCTGTTCTTGCTTTGCTTTACATCGTAGGATTGAATTTTTATGCAGCCCTTTTACAGACAACAGGCATGATCCCTTTTTAACAGCTAGTAGATTACCGTTATTAATGGAAGCACATACCTTCAGTAAGAGCATAATGGCTAAAAAATAATACAAGATGAAGTAAATTATAAAATAATGCTCAGATACTAAATTATGTTTCACAAGTTAATAATTAAAAAGAGAATTGTAATGCATTTCAAAATACTTGAATAAAAGAATTTTTATTTAATAAATAATGTTGAAAAATATTTAAGCATGTTCAGAAATTGCAAATGCATTATAAAAAAATAAATCATATTTGTAATAAATAATGTTGCTTAGTTTATACTGGATACTTTAAAAGGTTATATTTTATACCAGTTTTGAAGAAACTAATTTACATAAATAATTAATGTCTGATAATGCAAAAACCAATGTCTTTTGAAATGTCTAATTTATGCTAATTATAGACAAAATATGTACATAGAGCATATACTAGCTACATATATATACTATGTAATACTAGCCAATTATGGGAAAATATAGGCATATTATAAGCAAAATATTAAAAAATTGTGAAAATTTAATAGTCAACGATGTTGATCTAATAATTTTTTATTGCATTTTATAAGTTAAGTTCACAGCGTTACAGATCACTGAGATATTCAAATAGAGCTGAACGGCCCAAATCTGTACCCAAACTTTGATTGCTAAAAAGCAATATTCCTCAATACCTATGATTCAAATATGTTTGTTAGTGACATCCTTGATGAGATGATATTTAGTACTTAATAAAATTATTTTTAATTTTTTATCAAAAACAATAAAATAACAAATTTTAAACTAAGTTTGAAAGTTCACAATGTTTACAATTGCTAATAACATATCCGTTAACTGAAAATGTTTAAATGATAATTGACAGAATTTGTTTATACACTTTCTTTAAAATAAAAAAGCAGTTTCAATTATAGTATATAAACTAATGAGTACGTAAAATTTACAAAAACCTTATCTGTAATCAATAATAAAAGCTTTCACAATTTTGGACTAAAATATAATAAATGCATGCAACTTGGACAGTTATTTTTGTAGTATTTTTATTTTTAGAAAAAATAATTTTTTTTTTCTATTTAGATGGCTGTTGCACATCTAATTGACCATTTAAATATTAGAAATTTTAGATTTACCTTAAATAAATCTAAATGTTTGATTTTTTTAATTCAAAAATGCAAATAAACTAAATATTCTAATTTCTATAAATAAAATTTAATGATAAGAAATAATCAAAAATGTGAAAAATTTAAAATATAACAAATGAAAATTATATGAATTCTGATTATATTTTTCATAATAAAGTGCAAAAAATTTTATGCACTGTTTTTCATTAAATATAAATTGCTCTTTTTATTGATTCGTATTTCTTTTGACAGAAAAGACTCTATTTTGTAGTTACAGTACCAGATAATCAATATCTAAAATTAGTGTCATTAAAAGATAATTTCAAATTAATAAAAGTTGTTTCAATATTATTAAACATTCTGGTTTCATCAATGTTACAAAATCATTTCATTACATTTATATTTGTTTTAATTTAATTATATTCATCTTTCAAATCTATCTCATTGAAATTTCTTATATTCATGATTCATCCTCATCTCAGAATAAAATATATACTTGGCTCTTTAATGATTAAATTATTGCGATTAGGCAAAAATTTGAAGATATAGATTTTAAGTGGAAAAGGATCAATTCTTGTTCTTCCTAAAAACATTCACTTCTTAAATTTTTCAGAAAAAAAAAACACTCATGATACTCTATAAAAATATACATTAATTTTGATGCTTAAATTTTTGCATGCCTAATTTTGTATCTTAGGGTAGTAGTATTCAAATTAACAATGTCAATAAACTTTTATCGATTTATATTTTTTATTTTTGCTTCTCCTATTAATTTTATCAGTTTACACAGAGATAATATTGTTCATCTACTGAAATAAATACAATGATCAACAGCTCTAATGAGATAAAAAAAAAAAAAAAATCACGGGTAACTGCATTTAGATTGAAATGAATTTGGATAAAAAAAAACAAATTAATTAAATGAAAATTATTCAGAGACTACATAGAAACAATTATTCATTCGTCATATTGAAAAGAATTCGTTTACCGATTCAAATCGCATTGTGTCAACTAAAAATCAGTTTGAAATGCTACAAAATTTACACAAGTGTTCAGCAATCACATTTTTGTAATAAATTTTTTAATTAAAATTCTCGACGGTTCTTACTTACCAGTCGTTTATTTGTACTATCAGTGATTCAAAATGTAAATCATTACCGGCAGTCCGGTACAAATAATAAAATAAAATAAGCAAAGCAAAAAACGTGTTTTGAACTACCGGTTTCTTAAAATTGGCCACGCTGTTAACTCTTGCTAAAATTTGATGTGGAACCCAGTGTAATGTAATTCTTGCTTTCCCTTCCACAGGTTTACTGCTACAGCATTGTAATTTTCACAGGCTTGTTTCTTTACAACTAAAATCTCGCCAAGTAATGATAGGCTACCGCCAACATTTGGGAGAATGCCAACATGAATCCTTTACGTGCGTCAGAAGTGTGAGAAAGAGAAAGAAAAATGAAAAGCGCACGTTAGAAATTCAGTTTTTAGTTCAGTGGATAGAATAAAATAAGAAATATACTTTACATGATTCAGGGGAAAATTATTCTTACAAACTAAGTACATAGATTTTGGGGGAAATTTATTTACTTTAATATTTATTCAGATAATTTCTATGAATAAAAGGTTATTTCAGTTTTTGTTATATATATATATATATATATATATATATCCTTTCTTAAATTTTAATTATTGAACTTGTAAGTAATTAAAATGTAATAAAATAATTTAAATATCATATTTACAATTTTTATTTGCAGTTATAATAAATTTGCAGTCTTCAGAAGTTTCTTTTTTTTTTTTTGTGGTAAAATTACAAGGGGTGGCGGTATTTTACTAAAAAAAGACCTAAGCCCACCACCTTTCGCAGGCGTTGGTTTCCACTAGAAATATGAACTTAGCTTGGGGGGGGGCAGAATTGAGATTCAAATAAATAACGTTATTTACTATTTACTGAGTCTCGTTCAAAACGAGTTTGCATCATGAAATGAACTCTCATGCATGTATCAGTTAAAGACAGAGTAAATGAGGTGACGAAAACTTTAATATTCGCTTACAAACATATAAAAGTTTTAAATCGTGGTTCCCTTCAATGTTCTAATGCACCTTCAATTGGCAGCTTGTTTATATATATATATATATATATATATATATATATATATATATATATAT
>JAPDSC010048250.1:0-10264 GCA_026290005.1 Latrodectus geometricus
CCTTTAAGATAACCTTTTCTTTGAATTAAAAATTTCAAAGGTTTTTTCCTCCTTATCCTTATAAATGTTGGTATTATGTACATATATTTTCCCTTCATTTTCTACTTAAGTGTTCTGATGAAAAAAATTATTGTTTCGAATTGATGAGGAATTCATGTTTCGATAAATATTACAAAACTCTTGGAAAAATTAATAGTTAAAGAAAAATAAAATCAAAGGGAATGACGGTTTTCTTATCAGAAAAGGATATTTTGAATAAAGTATGTAAATGTGAACACAATGAAATCTTGAAAAATGAATAGAAAATAAGAACAAAAAATAAAAAAATCTAAAAATATGTTTAAAAATTCTACTCATGTTTCATCTTGTATAAACCAGTTTTTACATCTGTTATTTGTATTAAGAATGGCTATTTGCCTTTGTTTTCTGCATTGAATTTTTCAGTTGTTGAGTACTGATACGTTGTTGTTGTTTCTTATCCCCCTGGTGCATTAAAGCGTACACCAGGTCCAGAAGATCTGGCCTAGGGTACTATGCAGCTGCTTTTTGGAGAAGAAGCACAAGGGCAGAAGACTGACTTGATCTCTGAACACGCATGCCATAGGTACCTGTTTATAGGGTAGGCATCCATGCCAGAACATACATGAAAGTACATCCATGCCCGCACCGGGATTCGAACCCAGACATCCCTATCCGCAGCCAGGCATGCTAACCACCAGGCATGCTAGCCACTAAGTAGGCGGCAATACTTATACGTTCATAAATTTATCAATAATACTTTTTCAATTTCTAATTTCTCCAAAAAAGGGACTTTTCATTTGAAAAAACTGCCCTCAATACTTTTTTAAGATTTAAATGCATAGAATGACATTTATAATTCCTGATTGAACAGTAGATAAAAATGGAGCATCTTTAATAAATGTTTTACAGTACACTATAGAGTTAAAAAATCAATTTTATATTCCTTTGACTACTTACAAAGCCATTTTAGCTGAATCTTGTTGTTTTTACTTATTCCACTTGTAGAACTAAGTTAGACAAGTCTTACGACCGTTCACTGACAGAAACTCCTATACCATCACTAGATTCTCCTATATTAAATTCTTCTCTATCCCCATGCAGAATAACAAATATTCATGTGTAGTCTAGTGTAGATTGTTTTTCTGGCAAATAGGGTAGGTCTTATGACCTTGAACAAACATCTATCCACGTGTATAACCACTGACTAGACTTCTTATAGCGGTTTACAGTTTCCAATCACCCTATAGCTCTAGGACAGTCCCAAGACTATTTTGCAAATACCAACCATGATTAGGTGGAATCAGCTGAGTCTTCTTGTTTTCTGCCTTTACTTTTGAGTATATTTAATAATTTGTAAGTAGGTTTCCATCCTCAATAGGATCATTAGAGTCCTATTTGGGAATTCAGTGCAGATGTACGTGCTTTTGGGAAGAGTAAGTCTTCAAGGTATTAAAGACATTTAGACCAATTATTTTTCAAGTAGAATTTAGATGAATCTTGGTAAACTCCTTTGCATCTACAACCTTAATTCTCAATTATTATTTATAGTTATGAACCACAGAATAGAATTAATGAAGCCTAGAATAACAGTCTATGGCAATATGCTATGTTATATAGGAATCCATTCCGTATTATATATACTAGTGCCCATAATTTTTGTACACGTATATTTAATGCCGCTTTAAGCATCAACTTTCCAAATGACGAATAATGCTGCAGGTGAAGCCTGGAATCATCATCCAAGAAAATGAAATATTTTGCAAAACAACACGACTCTATGTTATGTTATTTCACGAATCAATTCTAAATTGCTTTGCCTTGAAGGAGATCCTTTGTTAGCATGCAGGTCCATTAGAGGATTACTCAGCAATTCTAACTTTTGTAGAGAAAATGCTATGAGCTCAGAGTAATATTTAATATTTATGTGGCCACTAATCGCTTTCGGGAATGAATTATTCTAAATAGCAAATCTATAGTGTCCTAATGCACCTACATTCTGTTCTATATTCTTGTACATCGTTTTTGATCTCCACATTAAGCATCAATTGAGCATTTAAGAAACTGCTAATGAATTAAGTTGACTCTTCTGTTTGTTTATTTGCATCTCCAGATTACACTTTTTGTTATCATATACTTTGGAGAACAAATGGTTTATATGTTTATATAATGACACTTGCCAAAGCCATGACCGTCCGTAAAGTTATTGAATGAAGTCAGTAAAAGCGTCTTCCGTTCTTGAACAGAGCACTCCTACACTAATTTCGTTCGTAAAACCTACCTGTACTTCCACTTTAGTGTAGGAGTGCTCTGATCTTAACGAATAGAGCACTCCTACACTAAAGTGGAAGTTCAATTTTTACTCATAGATGGCAACACCATCTGAGTCTTCAAATTTCAGATTCAAGCCAGAGAAGATCCAAGGCCTAGAAGTGTTAATTTGGAATGGAAACATGGGTGTCATTGCGACCAGAACATAGTTCGCGTGTCTCAATCGCCATTAATAAACACATTGTAATTTCGAATAAGCCGGGATACGAACTCACTACCTTCCGTTAAAGAGAATGACGCCCTTACCAACCAGACCACTGCCTTCCAATTATAACAATATAGAATGCATTGTTATCGGTTGCACTTATGTTAGAGGTGGCAATGCATGTTCTCAAGGCCGCCATTTAATTTGTGATTGTTGCAGCATTAAATTATCCCTTAAATTTGTAAATTTAATTTCATATTTGTACCATTAATATCAAAAATTACTTAACCCATTAGCGCACTTATCAAATTACTAAATTTGATGAGTACCAGTCATGAAAGCTCTACTGACACAAGCAGGGCTTCTGGGATTGGAATACATCGATTTTGATTATCGTATTTGCAAATTCTATTGTTTCTAAAATACTTTTGTAGAAAGATTGTAGTCAAACATAACATGTCACGGGTCAACCTCGTCAAGCGATTATGATTCAGATTCGGGTTTCAATTCAGCTTTGTTTAAAAATTGAAATTGCTACAATTATTTAGAAACTTTTTTAATGTTTCAAAGTTAACAAATCAAAATATAACTACCATTTTCTCATGTTGAAAGCATATAAGGGGGAAATATAATTAATTAAACTTTAAAAAATGACTCAAATCAAGATCAAAGTAAGCAATCGTAATTAAATCTTTATGCATATGCAGCTAAATAATGTGTATGGGATATATATTTACATTTCTTTAAACTCAAAGCGAAAGAAATTATTCTTGTACTTTATTCACTGTGGTATTAGTTGAGAACTTTTAAATTTAATTAAAATATTCAAAAATTTATAGGAAGCAAAAGTCAGATTTCGTATATTTTTAAAATGTTTGATACAGTGATTCGCATATGCAAATGCATGTATAGAAATAAATATATTGATATATGCTTATTATAATGAGAGGTTTTATATCCATCATATATTTAATTTTTTAAGAAAATCATGTTTTTACAATATTAGTTTATTCAACAGGAAATGATATTCAGCACACAACAGTTAATTGTTTGGCATAAAACAATGGGTGGGAAAATAAGGACAAAATTTATGATAGAAAGAATTGTTGTTTGGATTATTCATTAAAGCAATTTTGGTTTCAAAAAATATTTTATTCAAATGGTTTTATTATGCTAATCAGACATGCATACAGAGCGAATGTTTGGTTAAAAAACAAAAAGCAAAATTTACAAGCAATTTTTAAAATAAACTGAAAAATTCACAAAGTATAAAAATAAAAAAGTACAAATAAATGTTCTATAATTAGCAAATATTATATTGGAAGACATAAATTTTTAAATAATGAAATTCAAATACTTGAGTGCCATTTTTAAATCATAAAATATGAATAAATATAAAAAATTGTGTGAAAATATGAATAAAAATCACCTGCAAAATATTTTTTTTTATTTCCTTGGAAAATGTATTTGCTGTTAGATTTAAATGACCTTATCAATAATGTTCAATAATGAAATAATGAAAATTCTTATGTTCTTACATTTTTAAAATTGTTTTTTAAAATATTGATAAAAGATATATATAATATTTCAATCATAATTTCTAATTCGAAATAAAAAAGATGTGTAATTTAATTTTTATGAAAATAGTATTATATTAATATTTTATGCACGGTGTAAATAAAAAACAGAAAAAGATAGAAATATTATACAGATAGAAATATGTAATTTAAAATTTGTTTCCTCCAGAAAATTTTACAATAGTGTGTTTCAGGAAACATTTATTATTAAAATGCATATTCTCTAAAATGTCAATATATTAATAAATTTACATTTTCTTTTTCATTAATATAGTGTCCTACTCATAAGCATTACAAAGTAAGAATAAAATAATAAATTATAAAAACGAAATTAATATAATTCTTAAATTATGTATTTATTTCTTAAGTTTTGACACCAGTTGCTAGCTTACAACTATAAACAAAATATTAATAATTTTATTCCTTAATGTACTATTTCAGCTTAATTAATTAATTGAGTAACTGAAAAAGATAATTTCTGGTAATCATGAATGTTATCGTAAAAAGGATAAGCCTTTCATAAACAGAATAATCGCTAAACTGAGCGATAATTTTTATTTGGCACGATTTACCTTTTGTTATAATATCTGGATGAGTGTTGCTTTACGGCAAACATAGAGCTTCAAATCATCTATTTTTTTTTTATCATTCTCTGTGTGTGTATTACTTTTTCTTTTATTGAAATTTGTTCAATAGAAACTATGATTTATTTTGAAACGAATATTTTGGTCTTCACTTTGTATAATGTTCAAAGTTTTGCGATATCGGTGCGTTTATAACTATCCTTATTTTCATGAAAAAAGTAATGTGATCAATTTTATTAATTAACAAGTTAATATTTTTTTAAATTGAGATATTTTTTCATACTTAATACATGAACAAACTTGATGTGATATTTTACGAAAATACTCTTTAATGCTCATGAGATCAAAGGATAGGGTTCCTATTTGAAGTTTTAGGTGGTGATTTCAAGATATAATTTCAAATGAAAGATGTTTACTTTTCAATGTAATCTGTAAAGAAAATTTTAATATATATTATTTTTTCTATATATATTTTCTGGTTCACATAATTTTAAATTCTGCAGGCATTTTCGTTTTGCAACGTGAATGTTCAGGTCGCCAAACATGAACGAAGTGTCCATCTTCATGCAAACTCACACCGATTTTGACAGATTAACCATTAAAAATGTGCTCTAATATTTAAGCATCTTACATAGAGTTATCTAAGATGTTATTACAAACTTTATTTTTAAGTCTGTAAGAATATTAAAAGGTTTTTTTTTTATTTAGTTGCTTTTGAGAATCTTGCATTGCAATATCGCTGAGAGGAGAATGCAATGCAATAAAATTCAGAAGATTTCATTGTTAAGACAACTTCTATAGTGTTTGCTCAGTAGTACATGCATAACACTGTTGCTAGACACAAAATAATTTTCAATTCTCATGATATATGTTCGCGAATTCTTCACAACTTCCATTGCTAATTATTTCTATATCAATTTTGAGTGCCTATAGCATGGTTGAAGGATAATCTAGTTTACTGCAAAAGCAATTTTCTATAAGTAACAAAATTCTTTGCAATAGTAATAAAATTCTGTATTCCTCCTTATACTCGAATTAGTTGTAACTTCAATATGTATATGGGAACACGTTTCTTAAATGAACGAAAATTGAATGTAAATTAAAATTATTCCACATTTAAGTCCTAATTAAGCCTTCAGATGAATTTAACTGAAAATATTTGAAATTCTGTACAAAGTTGTGAGGAAATGCCATAAGGTTTCAATTAATTTCAAAATAACAAGTACTTTTCTTACAATTACAGATAATTTACATTCCAATCAGGAATCAAACATTTCAGCTTGATAATTAAATTATAGAAAACTTTTGGGTGATTTTTAACAAATTAAATATCTCCACAGACCTATTTAGAAAATGTGTCTTATTGCATTAAGTATAAAATCATTACAACTGCATCACACTAAAAAATATGAAACTTACACATCTTCAGCAGAGGGACCTGTCTAATCGTAATTTGATGGACACGAACAGGTGGCCGAACATTGGCCCGCACATTTACCGTATCGTAATATAATTGAATCATTAGCTTCAATTTTTGAGATTTTAATATGGAATCAATGATTTCCACTGGTTTGTCTCCCAGACATTTCACTATATCTGTATTAAAAATGGTACAATTTTGCACTAAATACTAGCAATGAAATTATTGTATATTATACAATAAATGAATTTTTTAATATTCAAGTTCATTTAAGTTTTAATCATGTAAGGTGTTTTAGATAATAAATAATAAAATATCCAGAAATAATCTCTAATTTCTTTAATAGAATAAAAATTAATAAAGAACATATTATCAATAAAATGGCAGACGAAATTGTATATGGCACTAAATAATATATTTTGCTATTATTCAAAATTAAAGAATATTAGGCACGATTTCAATATTTACTATAAAAAAAATCTATTCTATTCCATAATTTTTTAATATTATCTATTCCATAATTTTTGAAAATTATTATAAAACTAATAATTTTTCAGTAAATATTTGTTTTTGGAAAATATGCTCATGTATTTCAAAATCGATTCTATAAATATTTATTTATAGAGACTAAAAAGAACATTAAAAATAAAAATTCTTCTACATTTGTTGTGTATCTTTTTAATATACTAAAGTGAATATGTATTTACTTCCCGAATATATAAATTTTAAGATAACCTACATTAGCGTTTTCAAACAGAATAGTTTATACTAAAATTTTATATTTACAACAAGAAGAATAGAATTTGAGTCACAAAATATATTTTGAATCGTAGTAAAATAAGTTTAAGTTTAAAAAAGATTTATATATTTAAGTACGCTTTTAAGTTTATGAAAAAGAATAAAAAATTTAAAAATACTTTGAAAACTTTTTAAAAGTATACTGTATAAGCTAGAAAATTTTCCATATAACGAAATATTTTTTATAAGATTAGAGTGCGTTATGTTATAAGTTCGATTCGGATTTCCATAAAATATACTTTAACTTTTTATTTTCGATGATTATATTGCCGAGTGACAGCAGTTTCATAAGTTTTGAAATTCATGAAATAGCAGAATATGTTTTAGACATTTTAGAATGTACATTGTTGAGAATTTATTTTTTATATAAGGAAGTTAAACTTCGCTTTTTATTATACGAGAGCTTCTATATTTTATTTTAATCAATTAAATGACTTAGTATTTTGTGATGGTTTGAAATTTTATGCAAGAGAATAAAAAAAAACGGCTTACAAATTAAAGATTTTTCTTGAAGAAAATATCTAATACTTTTGATAATGGCTATCTCAGTGTTTGAAAATAATTTTAAATGAATTCCATGACGCTGCGAATATATATATATATATATATATATATATATATATATATATATAAATTTTCCAATGTGGATTGACAAGAACAAGACATTTGCTTTGAAGAATAAATATCGTTCCAATAAATTTCCGAATTGATTATTAAATTTTTGAAACATATTATAACCTATCTCATTGAATTGAACTTTATATTTTATATTAGAGTTTAAAAAAAGGTAAAAAAAATATTTTAAATACTGTTATAAAATTCTTAAAAGTAAAAAACATATAATAAAAAAATTATCTTCTAAATTTTTAGATATAAGATTGAAACAACCATTTAAAATTTGAAATTTAAGTTTTATGCAAATAAGATAGTTAAGTGCATATTCATATAAATTTGACATTATTTCTTATATATATAAATCATGAATTTTTAACTGAAATGTAAGTTTTTATTATTTTTAAAATGTCTTTCAAAAATGTGGTAGTTTTGTGTTTAATAGCATGAAACTTATGCCTAAGTGTATTAAATTTTAAACAAGTCAATTTTAAACAATCATAATTTAGCAAATTTCTCTCGCAAAATAAATATTTATATTGGTTTTTTATCTCATTTTATTCACTCTTAGCACCTTTTACCGGTTTTATTATTATATTAATATTACTAAATAGTTACATAAGTATTATTGAGTAGATTTCAAGCGATTAGAAATGTTCACTTCAGAATTTAGTTTTGAATCCTCAAGAGATATAGATATCAACAGTAGGAATATCAAAGTTGCAAATAGTGAATATTGAAAAAGAAAAAGTGAGATATACAAATGGTAATTTATTGTACATGTGATAATTTTTTTAAACGTTACTTGTTTCATATACTGTATAATATATATAGTTCATAGGCAATAAAAACCTGATAATTTTTTACTAAGTTAAAAATATGAATAGAATAATTATAAATAATATACTATTGAACAATTCAGATGAATAAGGTTTTTTTTACCGACAAGAAAAACCAACATTTAAGGAATTTGAAATCATATTTAAAATATAATAGTGATAAATATCATTTTTTAATTTAGGAACTTATTATAACATCTTCATACAACGTATATTACTTACATTTGATAAAGGATTTGAATAAATCAAAAAAATTAATATCCTGCCTCAATTTAAGTACTCCGTAAAGGAATTTATCTTTTCTCGTGTAAACACAGAAATACTTATTATTTTAAAGAATTGAATTAGATAGAAATGTTGACACATCTCGATTATTTATCCTATTTATTGTAGATTAAATAACAAATAATACTTAAATGTAGTAAATATATTTTTGTTTCGCAAAGAAATTTTTTTACTTTTCCCGATTTACCATTTGTTTTTCTTTCGTGAGTATATGCTGTAATTTACAAAATTAATCGATATTGTAAAAATTGTTGTAAAATATTGTTTTAACGATATTAACTAAAATTAAAAAAGTTCATGCCATGGTTTTTATGCTTTAAAATTCCTTTAAATTCTTAAGGAATATAAAACAATCATTAGTTACATAATGAACTATTATATCAGATTCTTTATATGCATAAAATATTATTGTTTACATATTTTATCATGACGTCAAATCCTTGAAATAAAATCATCTCTTAGAATTTTCTCTCTTAGAAATTGAAATGAATCACTGTTATTTTAGAAATGTAATATTTATTAATTTTAAATCTATCCCTACTTTCAAATTTCACTGCCAGTAAAATTATTGTTAATGTAATAGTATATATTATAGAAAAGAATAATTTTATTTAAATCATTCTAATATTCTAATATTTGCAATAAAGAAAGTAATTGTAATATTTCTTACAAATTATATACTTATAAGAGGATGCATATATGTTGTTAGAGGAGTTGAAATTAAATTTTTGATGATGAATTAATACCTCTCATAACAAAATAAAGTGCAATTAAATACACACTATACAAATGTATTTAAGGAGAGTTTTTAACATATATGGTCTAACAATTGTATATTATTGATAAAATGTTCTTATATATTTATAGAATTAAAAATCTGGAAGTTTTTTAATTAAAATTAAATATAACAGATTTAAAAATGCAGAATATAAAACAAACTACTTTTCTAAAAATACTTTGCTAGTTTTCTGAGGAAAGAAGAATTTCAAATCTGATTTTGACGTAAAGAACATTTTTGTTACTTTCTCGCAAAACAAATTAAACTTTTCAGAACAATATGTATCTCAAAATTAAAAAAAAGAGGATTTTTTTAAATTGTGACAAATTGGATAATATTCCATGAATATTATTTTTACACGAATTTAGTATAATTTTCATATATATGCTTGTGTTTATTACATTTTTTCTGAATAATGTTGTTTCTTTCTATTAAAAACGTATTTTTTATGTTATTTTTTCTGTTTTTGTTCGTAATTGAAATGTTTTTAATATTGTAGAATAGTTAAATTCCTTATGTCGACATTAAATTTCATTCTAAAATCAAAAAGAGACTGCATTTTATACTAAATTTTCTTAGATGAATTATGACTTTCAAGTAAATTAATTATTTTGCTAATTATTAGTCATAACACGTAAATAATAACAAGATGAACATCTTAAAAGAGTTAGAATTTGATTTGTTTTTGTTTGTTTAAGTTATAAGCTTTATAAAATTTCATTTTAAATAAAATATTGTATTTATTTTAAATAAAATACCTAAAGCGAATTAATAACATGAATATATTTTTTTAAATTTGAATTCAATATCTACTTATGGTTTTATCATGCGTTTCGTGAATATTTAATTCCTGTTCATGAAGCTAAATAATTCGTGA
>JAPDSC010048256.1:0-12148 GCA_026290005.1 Latrodectus geometricus
TTAAAATTGAAATTGATGAATGATGAAGTTCCAGTGAATCTATTACTTATAAATTAGTTAATTTATATTCTAAATAGTTAAAAATTATTTTCTCTATCAACAAAGCTCAAAATCAATAAATCTAATAGAAAGCCTTCATCGCAGGGAATTTTAATTTCCGGTTGTTCAAGAAATTTTAACTTATGGTTTTTGAAATTAATAAATGTCACGAATATTTTCGTTTCATTTATAATTTTATTAAAAATGCATTTAATGTCAGTTAAAATTTACATATTGAAATAGAAATATTCCGAGATACTTTTTGAATAGGAATCAAAGAAAACTTTATGATGAGAGATAATATTTAAATGATATAAATTAAATGAAATATCATTTACAGCAAATGTAAAGAGGATTACATTTCTTGTGTAGGTAAGATTTCACACAGAAAAAAGGAGCATTTAATATATAGTCTATTGGGTAAAATGTTAAGTGAAATATGATGTTGCTGTTTAAATTATTTTGAATAATTTTAACTGTATCTGAATTGCTTGATTGCAATGCATATATCAGTATATAACAAATTATTGCAGATATTTAACACAAAAGCGCTGTTGAAATATTATCTACCAGTATTTTATTTACAAAACAAATTATAATGTACTTATTTTAGATTGCTAAAGATGTTTAAATAAGTTGTTTATGTTTGAGCCGGAAATTTTCATTTTAAATCATATTTTTTTAAATAAATATAATTTTTAATTAACTTTTATAAAAATACGAGCAATAATAGTTTTATATCAATCATTTCATCTTGTTTGTAACTAAAATTCAAAATATTTCATCACAAAATGGCACCATCAAAATGTTTATGCAAACGTAATTAAAAATTCATTAAATTAATATAAAATATTCATTCTTTTTATTCTTTAAAATGTAACATAACAGACGATGCATCCGATTATTTATGATTGACTCTTATCTAAATTGCAACGTTAAATAATGCAATGTCACAAAAATTGTTAAAAAAAAAATAATGGTTAAAATATGATTAAAGCAAGTTTAAGAATGAACCTAACGAAAATTACTTTTAATAAAATAATAAATCAGAGAAACTAAATATATATGTTTAAAATCGTAAATGAATTAAATTTAGTTATAAAGACTTTATTTTCAGACATTAAAATAAATATATTTGGAATGATTCTTTAATAATTAATATAGTTTCACTAAGAATGTCTGAATACATTTTACTAAAAATGATTACTTTATTAATCATATAAAAATAATCCAATAGCAATGTTTGTAAATGAAACATTAAAATTAAAGATAAGTTTTAGAAAATTAAAATATTTTAAAAATCAGTATAGAAAGATTATTTATGTAAAAAATAGTAATTGTTTAAATGATAATATTTAATTACTCATTATTATTTAAAATTGATGTAATTTAATAGATTCAAAACTTTTCCACCAAAAATAATTCAATTCATTAAGTTCATATTCATAATTAAGTAATATAAAATTTAATTTTTCTTCGAACAACAATTCACTTATAAATAGTTATTTGTAAGTTTTGAGTTTGTTTTTGTTATAAAATAATAACAGTATTCAACAATATTCACCAAAATATATACTGCAACCTTATGATGAATATTTATGCGTTTAATAACATTTTTTAAATCAATTAAAATTTCTTATTATAACTATAATTTCCTTAGTAGATTAAACTTCTATCTGTGTGACTACTCACGAGATTCAATAATGTTTTCAAGGCCTACAAAATCTAATTTTTTTAAAAATTCTTAAACATGATAATGTATTTTGTTTCCATTAAAAGTATAAAATAGCACAAATTTTATTTTAAATACACCTAAAAGTTTTATATTCATCCCACATTATGCATGTGATTTATATTTTGACAGTCACTTCAGTCAGAAATTAATAATTTGGCAGACATACAAAAAATAATGAATATTTTCCAATTGCGACTATTCCTTTCATTATTCAGAATAACAAAGTTACTATTATTAAATTTAATCACACCATTGCTCATATACCATTTGGCACAATGCATGATTATTTAAGGTAAATAAAAAAATTAAAAGCTCATATTAAATGTTCGTTTGTAACAGGAAAAATTCGAATGCATCTATAAATTATTTGCATTCCTATCTTTTATGCAATTAAACTTTTTAAATGTATAAAATACCCTCTATTAATACGAAACTAAGCAATAATTAAAAGAACATTTAAACGAAAATCTAAGCATAAATACACAATTTTTATTTCCAAGACAAGGTAGTTTTTATGTAAAAAGCAAAACATAATTTTAATTAGTTTCATTTGAAATATTCATCATTTTTTTTAAATACAAATTGTTAAGGATTATTTTATAAAAAATGAATTTACTTAAGTAACACAAATTTAGTTTTAAAAATATAAAAATTAGTTTTAAAAAAACAGTCATTTTAATGAAAATTTCCCCTTAAAATCATCAAACAAGTTTTACCGGAAAATCTATTGAAATTTTTTTTAAGTCGTCAAACATTTCAAGACTTTAAATTAAAAAAAATCTTGGGAGATAATACAAATGAAAAAAAATTGATTTTAAAAGATATTGTACAAATATTTTTATTGGTATAGAAGAAGAAAAAAATTATTGAAAAAAGCATCTAAAAGTAAAAAAAGTAAAATATATATATAAATAAAATGCACAAAAATATCCTTAAAAACAAAAATGTGTGTAAACAAATATTTCGTTGCCTGGTATACTGTTTTGCTTTCAAATGCAAATTATATGTATATATATAAGAAATTTAAGGTTAAATAATTGACAACTAATTTAAATATATTATCACTCAATAAACTAATTTAAAGACATTCTCATAAATATTGACACTGGATCTGATAATATATATTTATGATATGTTTTCAATTAATAATGATTTTGTTATTTAAAGATATTATACCGAAAAATAATGTATAATATTCACTGGACATGCACAATAATTACTGGACTCAAATATCTAATATATATCGATCAAATAAAATTAAACATTTTTTAATTTAAGTTGTTACAGTTTTTTAATATTTGCAAAGAATTTATATCTCATTTTATTAATGTAAAAGCGAAAGATTTATCTGCAATTTTAAATTTATCTCCTTATGAAAATACCATTGAAAATTCATGGCATTTATAATTTGCAAAGTCAAGGATGTCTTAAAATAATTCGCAAATTTAAAATTTTCATTGTGAACATTTCACATTTGAATTACTTAATTACGTTTTCTTTTGTTTGCTATTATTTTTCTATATTTAAAAGGATTTCCTATAAGATTAAATCCTTATTTCAAAAATTTTATAGCCACAATAGAAGATGCTGTACAATTACCCAATCTACTCAATTATATTAATTTCATATTTTTCATTTCTCACATTTTAAAATATTATTTATTAATGTTTTTATCTAATAATGTTTTGTAATAAAAATCCTCTCTGCAAGTGAGAAAGAGTATTGATTGCTAAATGCTTTATTATTTACTATTTATGTGTCACCTATATCAAGTTTCATTTGATGTAGGTGACACATAAATACTCAAAATCCTCTTAACATTATGCACTTCATTATCATATGACTATTATGATGGATTTATTAGAATTAATACCGATAATAATTATATATCACATTCAAGCAAAATAAAAATTATTACGGTGATTATAATATTTCTTACGAGAATTACTGAAACAGATTCCAATCAAAGAACATCATTAAGCAGAAGCAATTGACATCGTTAGTAATGATTATTCATGCGTTATTTTAGCATAATTGTGACATCACTATACATTTTAAAACAATTTAGCATTATTTTGGCAGCACACACAAATAAAGCAAACAATTATATATGTCAATAAAATAAAATAATATAACATTATTTAATTCATATTAATGTATCTACTGTAACATCTTAAAGCCGTTATTAAAATAACGCCTTTTTTTGTAACTAATTTACATATGCTAAATTTTATCTAAAGTTGAAATCGCCATCATATGAATTTTATTTGTTTATAAATAAATAATTTAATAATAATGATTTTAATATTCCTTACGAGAATTAGAGAAACAGATCCCAATTAAAGAATCATCGTTAAGCATTAGCAAATGACATCGTTAGTAAAGATTATTAATGCTTTATTTTAGCATAATTGTGGCAGCAGTATCATTTTAAAACAACTTAGCATTATGGTGGCAGCACTATATAAATAAAATCATACAAATATTATAAATGTCAAAAAAATAAAATAATATAACATTATTTAATTCATATTAATGTATTTACTGAATCATCTGAAAGACGTTATTAAAATAAAATAACGTTTTTTCAACTAATTTACAAGCTAAATTTTATCTAAAGTTGAATGATCATATGAATCACCATCATATGAATTTTAATTGTTTATAAATAAAAATGTTCTAAACAAATATAAATAATTTCAAATAATATCTGTTAGAAATAAGAAAACAAACTCCCTATGAGGAATATAGCTTTGGTGGATGAATTTATTTGAATTAGTTCAAAGATAAATCATTTTAACTCCTTTTTCCTGAAAATAAATTGAGATCAAAGTATTCACTCAATGAAGATGGTGTTATGCAAGATTATTTTTCTCACATTTTGCCGCCTTTTCGTTTCCCTTTTTTCTAGTTAGAAAGAAATCATTTTACTTTATCTAATCTGAAATAAAAAATCTCTCAAAAGTATATTTGCTTTTGCTCTTCTTAATTTCCTACATTCCCATTTAAAGTGCATCATAGAAATCAGAGGTACTTCTTCTATCCTAACCTCCCATCCCTCCTTTTCCCTCTCGGAAACATACTTACAAAATATTTTCCCTAAAGTAGGGAATATAAACTCTGCTTCTTTAAAGAAACGTTCTTTCTAAAGTAAACAAGCACTGCCCATAATGACTCGAATGAATCCCTACAGAAAGGAAGAGAAGGATTTCTAAAGAGTAGTTCAAACGTCAAAAGTAGATTCAACAACAAAATCCGACGCATTTCTAAAGATATAACTGAAACCAGCTCGCTGCATATTTTTAATGGATTAAAATTCCAATCCTTTTACTCATTCAAGGTATAAAGTGTTTCTCCGAAACGCGCCTACATTTTCCCTTCCTGTTTTGCATTGTGGAGCTGAAGTAAAGATGGCACATGTCAAAAGCAATTGCTCCCATCCCCAAAAATGCCAAATAATATGAAAGGTGACTTTAAATATAAAGTAAAAGCTGTGTTTATATTTTTCGAACAAGAAGTATTTTAGAGATTCGGCATTAATCATTGAAACATTTTGCATAAAGTATACTTTTATTTTTATTGTAAGTACATTGCAAGATAAAAGGAACAATTTTGGAAGTAAATAGTCTTCTTTGAAATGCACAACATCATTATTAAATTAGTTCAAGTAACAATTTAAATTTAACGGAAGATATTATTGTTTTAGACTGCATATTTGTGTTCAAGCATAGTAGTAAATTGAATATATTCAACTAAAATCAAACTCAGTAACATAATAGGTGACTCAGTATTAATGTTATATGATCAGATTCCAAAAATGTATCATATATTAAATAATTTATTAAATTATGATGAAATATTGACTGTTTATGATTTTTTATTGAGCACATGTCAATGTAAATTTATATAATATAAAAACATCATAACATCATTAGATAAATTGATATTATGATGGTTTTATATTATACAAACTGAAGATATATAGTTTTGATTATGGCTATGGTTTTAATACGTAATAATTGTTAAAAATATTTAATGTGCAAAATTCATGCTGTTATTTTTACAGTGTATTTGTATCATCAGAAAGTTTATTCAAAAATCGCTACAAAAATCAGAGTTTATTCAAAAAGAGAGTTATTCAAAAAAGTTTATTCAAAAATCGGTAGGGACTGTATACAAATTATTCTTGAAAACTGATTTGGATTTATGCTGAAATTATAGTTTTCTAATAAAGTGAAAACATTTTTGAAAAATGCAAAATACAAGCATTTTTTTATCGATACAGTTATAACAGCTACTAGAAGCAACAATAAATCTTATTTTAGTAAGTAAAATCCCTTAATCTAACCAATTCTAATTCAAAACAGTGATTTAATTTATTATCTGAAGAAGTCTGTAATTTTAAGTATAGAAGTATCATTTGAAAGAAATAAAAAAAATGAATGATGCATATGTTGAAGATTTGTGTTATACGTATTCTTTTGCCAAAAAGAATGGCTATGTGAATGGCCGGATTTCCTCAAAATTATATATCTCATCGCATGGGTTATATTCATGAATTAAACCCACAGATTATACATGAATAAAAAATTGTGCATGGATTTTATTCATTAATAAAACCCAGACAATTAAAAGCAATATAAAAGGAATGATTAAAATGTGATGCAAACTCTGAAGAGCTATTGTTTCCTCAATTGAAAGAAATGTCTAAATATTGTTTTATTGTGCACCAAGCAAATGAGTGCTTAGAAAACAATGCATTTAAAATATAGCTTGTCATTGTTATTTCATCATATATTTTATTTTATTTCATATCATATCGCGTAAACTGAAAATGATTAATGATTGCAAAATAATGTTTAATGCATCTTTGTGTATTAATAAATCTATGTGCCTCTAATAATAATTTACATGGCATCTA
Source organism: Latrodectus geometricus (assembly GCA_026290005.1). Lineage (NCBI taxonomy): Eukaryota > Metazoa > Arthropoda > Arachnida > Araneae > Theridiidae > Latrodectus > Latrodectus geometricus. Next base: position 6,696 of record JAPDSC010048256.1, read on the forward strand.
ATATTAATTTAAAATTCTATGGGCATTTGAAACAAATGCATAATATTAATTTAAGGATTAAAAGAATTAATAAAGATAAATGTACAATTTAAAATAAGCATTATCAAGATGTACATTCCTAAAATAAAGAAAAAACCAGAAATTAATCAAAATATGAATTATATATAAAATAATTTAGAATTTCAAATTTAATTATTAAAAAAATTTCTTACAAGATACTTTTTACAAGTATACAAAAATTTAAAATCTCGATGCATCAAATGAAAGAACAGTTTACGTAATAAACAATAGATACAACAGCCAGATTGTATTGTCAAGCAAAATTATAAAATTGCTGCTAGGTCTACTCTTAAAAAAAGTTTAAAAATCATAATAAAATATAATTTTAACGAATATGCAAAAACAATGAAACATATCAAGTGTAATATTTACTCAATAGAAATAATAAATAGACAAGGAAATAATTTATACTTCTAAACTATTTGTATGCAGTTTCCTAACTAAAATAAATTCATTGATTGTGTTTATTAATTCAATCACAGGAAATTAATGTACTTGCCTTAAAATATAAATAAATTTTAAATTTTTTTCCTGAAAATGAAATTAACATTTAAATAATAATTATAGAAATAATTATAAATCTTAAAAATATAAAAATAACTATTTTAATTCTGAACTACCGAATTAGTAAAAAAAAGTAATTTTGATAGCAAACAAAGTAAAAGAATTTTATCTTCATAGACAAGGGATCTTTTCCAAATCCTTTCAGAATGTAATCTTTATTTTTACCAGATGCGCGCATGCTCTTATCAAGAAATGTTTTATTTTGAAATATATATAATTTGACAAGCCAACACATATCCGAAAAAAATATTTGTCAAGAGAAGAAAAGTGATCAAAATTTTTGACAGCGACACTTTTCTCTAGGGGATACTCATCCCTTTCACTACAGCTCAGGGAAAGGAATTGTTGTTCTTGGAAAAAGACCATTGGAGCATCACCGCTTAGCATTCTCTGGTAGAAATATTTTTTATCATATATATATATATATATATATATATATATATATATATATATATATTACTACCGCTTTTCAAAAACCCGGAAATAAAGCTTGTCAAACATTTCCAGAAAAAACCGGGAAAGGAAAGCGATGGGGAACTTGAAAGTTACTCGAGCCGAAATTGTCTTCGTGTGTTTGTGGACACGCAAATAGTCAGCCTCTGACATTTGACGTGAACGTTGCTTCCTCCACTTTTCAGACAGGGGTTTCAGTAGATAAAGGGGACAGGGGGGTTTTGTGGTGAAGTAATGGCGATTTTGGATGTTGTCAAATCCTCAATGCGGAGAAGAGTTCTATTTTTAGCTAACGGGTGTATTTGAGTTTTATCGAAAAGTTTCGAAATCTCATCAAACTGAAATGATTGAGACGGGGCAAGTGATTTGCCCGGAATAGAAGTTTGAGGTGAAGTGAATATTTTTAATGAGTTCATCTTGTAAGTGATATTGGATGTCTCAGAATATGATGGGGTTGTTTTTATTATTATTTTACGTTAAGTTAGGATCTTAATTTATCATACTTTGATGATTTTAAACTATTTCCCATACGCCTTAGCATTTGATTACATATGTAAAATTGCAGTAGCAGCTATAAATTGCTAAGTGGATCCTAACTTGTTATTTTACTTAAAATTAAAGCTATTATTTCTTTTTAAAGTCTATTTTTATAGGACTATAGACAAAAAGCGCAAAATAAATAAATATTATTGTTCAACAAATAATGTACTGTAAAACTATGATAAAAACGAGATTTTTAAATAAATATTCTTTATTAAAATTGTGTTTAATACCTATCTGAGTCAATAGTTGATTTGAATTAAAGTATTTCAATTAGAAATCTCTTACCATTTTAATTGAACCTATATTGTTTCCTAATATAGTTTAAATTGCCATATAGTTTATACCTAGCTATCTTAAAAATATATAGTAATTTAGAATGATGTTGATATGCATAGAAATATTTTATTTTTAAAAAATAAGACTAAATTATTGTTAAGTAAAAAGATTAATTATAAAGAAACCAAATTCCATAATCATAAAAAATATCTTAATAAGAAAATATTCCATGTAAGAAAACAATAAGTCATAACTTCTCGACTCTAATCTAAGCATTAAACTCCCCAGATTTTTATATCAAATATTGAAGGAAATATAAAGTGACCAATTTATATATTTAGCCCTCATCAACCCAATGATCTCCAGTTTAGACTAATGATAGTTGAGATCTCTTAATTCATCACTCTAAACTTCTAAAAGCGCAAAAAAATGAATGGAGAATAAAACGAAACATGTTATACTCATTTGAAATCAATATTCCTCTCTCTGCAAATGTTAGTTTTATTATTCATTTGAAATTACAATCAAGTCACTATGTCACTTACACATTGAATATTGTAAAAAATGAAACACTTAAAAGAAAATTATTTTAAAACTCGCAAATTTTAAATATTGACACAAAACTGAGTATTAAATCTCGGTTTTACTAAGCCTGAATAGTATAAGATATATTAAATTCTATTTTGTTATTTATTATATTTATTTCTAATGTTTATTAATTTGTTAAAATCTATTTACTATTTATATTATTCAATGAGATGAGAATCATGTCTCTTAAATTAACATTAGAGAATCCCTCAATAAACATAATATACATGGATACAATTCAAAATAGTGGTTATTTTTGAAATTATCATTTAAAAAGAATTGTATAATAGACATGCATTAAATTTATCATAAAATTATTTTATGTTAAATTTCCTACGATTTAAAATCTCCAATCTTTGCCAATCTTAATTGTCTCTATAAAATTCTATTCAGAAATACACAACGTTCACTAATAAATTTGAAGCAAATATCATATATTTTATATATAAAATTATGTTTCTAATGATTAAAATAATATTTCTCTAGTAATTTAAACCTTTAATCCGATGTTCAATTTCAAATCGTTTAAATCATTCTCTATCTCTATGTCTAAAAGTATCTCCAATATAGCCATAGCATTTGCTAATGCAACAAAGACATGATTACTAGTTTTTATTAAAATTTAATAATAGAAATTGATTCCTTAATGATTTTAATCATTCAATGTATCTGCAGTTTCTAAGCATTCATTCAATTTTTAACATTTATTTATTAAGTAGAACCATGCAAAGATTTTGAAATTTTTGTATAAAGAGAATGACCTACTAGTTAAAAAAACATTGAATCAAATCAAATATCCTATTTCTTTATTCCAAACAATCCATAATATTTACTATTGGAGTGAAAAAATGATTCGTTTTTCAGACGAATGAATAAATACTGCAAATAATTTGAATGATTAAATCACTATGGAATCAGTCATTATTAGTTTTTAATCGATAAAAATTATTAATTTAAGAAAAAATACTCATGTTTCCTATTCCTTAATAAATATGCAAAATCCTCTTCGAACCAATAAATATTTAATAGACCAAACAACTCTTCCAACTTAATCAAATAATACTCATACCAAGTCTGTAGACACCAATCTTGTCTAATAACTTTGCCCAGTCCAGTAATTTCTCCAGTCGTGCTTAATTGTTACAAATTAATATTCTAATTGTTGAATCTAAAACAAGAAAGGCTGTACTCATCACGAATCATCTGATATGCAAACACCCAACTGGAATTATACTAATTCGTAAATGAAAAGCTAACATTAATGGTACTAGAGAATTAATAAAATTCAAGCTTTTTTATCGAAATAAAATAAGTGAAATCAAATTACAATCACGCAAATCATATCACACCTAAGCAGTTCGAAAAAGCTTAGTTAATCACACTAAATCTTATTTATTATGCAATGAAATTAGTTATTCACACCAAAAAGTTCTTCCAATTTAATCAAATAACACTCATGCCAAGTCTGTAGATACCGATTTTGTCTAATAGCTTGATTTGTCTAATGATTTTGCCTAGTTCAGTAATTCTTCTCTAGTCACGTTTAATAGTTACAAAATAATATTCTAATTCTTAAACTTAAAACAAGAATGGCTGTACTCATCACTAATCATCTGATATCATAACACAACTGGATTTATACTAGTTCGTAAATTAAAAGTTAACATTAATGGGCCCAGAAAATTAATAAAATGCAAGCCTTTTCAGCGAAATAAAAGAAACCAAATCATTTGGGAATATCTCGCTTAAGCAGTTCGAAAGTGCTCAGTTAAATTCGCCAAATCTGATTTATTATGCAATGGAATCGATTATTCACACTGAAAAGTTCTACCAATTTAATCAAATAACACTCATGCCAAATCTGTAGTTACCAATGTCTAATAAACTTGCCTAGTCCAATAATTTCAACAGACATGTCCAGTTGTTACAAAATAAAATTCGAATTCTTAAACTTAAAACAAGAAAGGATGTACACATCACCAATCATCTGATATGCAAACACACAACTGGAATTATATTAATTCAGAATTAAAAGTTAATATTAATTTACGTTTCCTCGTAAATTAAAAGTCAACATTAATGGGCTGAGAAATTGTTAAATACAAGTTTTTTCATCGAAATAAAAGAAACCATATCATTTGAATATATCTCACCTAAGCAGTTCGAAAATGCTCAGTTAATTACACCAAATCTGATTTATTATGCAACCGAATCAATTATTCACACCACAAAATGGCCTTGACGTTGAATAAGAGCATGTAAATAAAGCTAATTCGTTTCTTTATTCGCGTTTATGAAAACAACTTCATTAAGCTTCGAGCTAATGGAAGGGCGATTGTGATGCACGATGCAGTGTTCAACTCTTCCCCCGTGTCGAATGCTACCTGTCACTGCAATTTCTCTCTTTGGGATTGCACTTTTGCCAGTTGTCAAGCGGAGAGGCAATACCATCCATCAAACATCCCTTCCTCGGGGGGAGCGCCGAGACCTCAGCTCGGGAGGCTTTTCCCTGTTATGATTTTTTCGAGCGCACATGTTGAAATTCTGCCAGTAGAATACCCCTTCCGTCAGCCCTGTATTACATATTTTGAATTGAGATTTTTAGTGTTCCCATTTCCTCCTCTTTGCAAAAGGGAGGATGATTTCGGATTCTGAGTTGGGGCAATCTTTCTGGAGACTGTGCGTTGCATGTGAAAAATGGGAACGGTAGGGAATCTCTGCACCCCCCTCCCTCCAACATATGAAGACTTGAATATTTCTTTTATTTATGCATATATATATATATATATATATATATATATATATATATATATATATATATATATATATATATCAGTAAAGCAATGTATCCATTTTTTAATATTTTCGCATGAGAAACAAAAAAATAATGCTTGAAATAAAAATTATTTACATGAAAAAATAAATTAAATAATAAATAAGAAAAAAATTGGTAAAACAAGAAAAAAAAA
>JAPDSC010048260.1:0-17333 GCA_026290005.1 Latrodectus geometricus
TAAAATTTACATTTTGGTAATTGAAAAAGATTTAAATAAAATTGTAAGTTTTGAGAATTTATTTGTCAGTTAAAAACTTTTTCTTTCTGTATTTAATAATCAATTAAATGGTGAAGGTTCATGTGACTTGGAAAGTAATTGTATTTATTGGTAATTCAAAGTCACATAAACTTTTATTATAATTGCAATTATTGAAGCAAAAGAGGAAAGAAAAAATCAATAGTAATAAAAATATTTTAAATAAAATCAGTAAGTTAAATTTAAATAGGAGTAACTTAATGAAAATTGAATTATGTATTTTTGGTTTATGAAATAAAAACTTAAAATAGATAATAAAAAATTCATTATTTAAACTGAGATTTCATTCCAAATTTACAAGACTTGTTTATTTTTTATTTAATTGTTAGTTGAATTTTATTGAGTTGGAACAAATTGAAAAGACAATTTGAATGAAAAAAGATGGAAAAGGCAATTTGGAATGTTGTATATTTAATTTTATGGATAGAGTTTATGAAAATTTAGATTTATTTAAAGTTAGACATTATAAAAAAATCTTTCCTTTAAAAAAATTATTGGAAATTTCTGTGGCTTTTAAATGTAATCCTAATTTAAGAAAAAATTATTTGTAACAATTTTCATAGTTGGTCAAAATCAAAACAGAATATGTTCTTGTAAAGAGAACAAATATAAAAGCTTTATTGATCAAGAGCTTAGGCACATTACTACAAGTAATATTAATTTAGTAGAACAAGTGTAGTTTTAAAAGATATTTTACTCAAAGGATCAAAATTTAAGTTTAGAGAATAATTCAAAGTTTTGATTGATTATCTTAATAAAGATTGATTTTTCATAATGAAATTATCAATAAAGTATGATTGATTCATATAAACTTTTTTGGAGTAGAAAATTAAAATAGTTGGGAATATTAAAAATGTTTTGTAAATTAAAGTGATAATTACAATTGTTTCTTTTTAAATTAAAAAAACGCATTGTTGAAATTAAAAACATGAAGGATAAAAATTTATAATTACTGTGTTTGACAAGGATGTAATTAATATTTTATTTATTTGTAAAAAAACTTAAAGTCTTTTGGTTGATGAATATGTATTAATAACAATTATGATCATCAATTTAGGTTTAAAAAATGTGTTTAATAAAATTTTCTGTACATAAAATAAACTACCATTGTTTGTGTGTTCTGTGCTGTTAAATTTCACAAAATACCAACTATACTTTACGAAACTAGATCTCCACTTTGTTGAGGCTGTTCAATAAATCTTCAATATCTCACAAAAAATTATGAAGATGTTTGAGGAATAAAATAAAATTACCAAAATTATCTGGGAAATTATCTTTTAAGAAATTGTGTTTGAAAATCTATTAAGCCTCAAGAAAATGTTTTTGAATTATTACAAATACATTTTATCCTTTCAAATTATGAAGAAAATGTGTTGTAGAGAACTTCAAATTTGAAATCTTTTATAAATATTATTTTATCATAAACTCCAATTAAAAGTCTTTTATTTTTAATCTTTAATTTTAAATCTAAATGCTTAGCTTCATAAGAATTTTTGTTTTATTTAAAATAAGTTCATTTGGATAAATATCATTTAAATAATTTAAGTCTGATTGATAAAAAATAATTGAATTATCAATCTTACACTACAATGCTTAATATGGTGATTACACCTTTGTAATGTACAAAGGTGTAATCACCATATTAAGCATTGTGCATAACTTTTAATCATTCTGCCATTTATGTTTAGTGATGTTTTTAAGTACCATTGTATGTTTTATCATTTTGTTAAATTAGAGTTCATAATTTTATTTCGTTTTACTTAACTCAAATGTCTACATGAAATTAAATTCAAATAAAATTAATATGCATTAAAGTGCAAATATTAGGTAGGGGAAAAAGCTATCCATTATTTTTTCGGTAGACGTCTGTAGTGATCACTATCTCGTGAGGTATTCCTCAAACAATTTCAAGTTTATACTCATTGGAAAGGTGACATTTGACACTAAAATATTCTCTTGCGGTTTTTTGTTTGATTAATTCAGTTATGAGTACAAGGTTTTAAAAATAGAAGACAACAAACAGAAAATTCGATACATTTTAGTTTTTCTTTTATAATGGTGAAAATACTAACCAGGTGGCTAAAATTGTGAAAGGTTTTTATCGTCCTATATATGACTGTAACAACCAGTTACACACAATTTTGGTTTCGTCGATTCCGTTTGGGTATTTGGATGCTAAAGATGCACCTCGCATAGATACAACATCGTCGAGAATGTCTATAAAATATCAAAAATTATCAAACTTGACAGCATGTCAGCAGTCGTAGCTTCTCACAAGACCTAAAAATCTACATGAAAACTGTTTTAAACCTTTTTACAAAGCTAATCTGAAAGAAGTTACAAAAAGTTCACTTAAAAATAATGGATTTCTTTTTCCCCAACCTAATATTGAACAATTTTAGTATGCTAAATAATATAGTAAATTTAATATTGATATTTTTTTGTATTTAATTATTCTGTTATATAATGTATCTTTATTTTGTAAGTTAGTTATAGTTACTGAAATTTTATTTAAATGTAGGAAAATGCTGAAGCCAGCCTGTTCAGTGGAGAAGAAGAAGTATTTGCATTTGATCGAACTGTTTCCCGGCTAACAGAAATGCAGACTGAAGAATACTGGAAACTGAAATCAGATTCATGATACCACCAAATATTTATAATATTTTGAGCAATAGTTGGTTTTAACTGTTCAGATTCACTTAGCAATAGTTGTTTTAAACTGTAATAGTTAATATTTGGCTTAGTTCATATTCTCTGTGATAGAATATATTAAGTGTTATATCAATATTTAAATTATGTTTTGTTATTTATAAAAGTTCTCATTTTCTCTACACTTGTTAATAAATATGATACTAAATAAACGTTCTGTGTGTTTCATCTCACATATAAACAATAGCATTCAATTATTACTATATGAAGTCTGCTATTTATTTTATATAACAATTAATGTAAAATTGATATTTTTATTACAAAAATTAAAAATTTAATTGATCTAATACAAATAATTTTACTAAGAAAAAAGCTTAGAATAATTTTAATTTAGTGAATTAAGTGAAAACCTATGTTGATTTATAATTTATGAAAATTTTAAATTGTTTAAGCCAATTTCTCTATTTATAGTTTAAAAAAATCATGAAAACATTTTTAAACACTTAAGCAGGATTATGAGTCTTACTTTAGCTTTTAAAATCTGGATATAGTTGAAGTAAGTATCAAATAGATTTGCGAAATTGACATTCATATATCTTTTATGCATATTTAAAACTAAAATTTAAAAAAAAAAAAAAAATCCTAGCTTTTTTTTTCTAAATATTTTTTTGACATCAAAAAACTTCTTTATCATCCTCTGACAATGTTATCAAGCTTGCACTGGAGCATTGTATGCACCAATATCAATTTTCTTCATATAAAAATGTTAGTTTTGTGAAACGATCAATTTCTCAGCTGTTTCAAGATACCATTTCCAAGTTATATCTAGATGAAAACTCGTCAGGAATCATTTTGTAATCTGAATCTCAACTCAATGAAAAAGATGGAGTCAAAATTAAATTTAGTGTAATGTCCTAGACAGATATGTGAAACTGTGTGGAGGGAATACATACCACTAGTATCCAGACTCCTTTCAACTAGATATCTGTATACGATTTCTTATTGATATAATTTTTGATTGGTAATTTTCTACCCATCGATCATATCTCTATAGTGTCATGTGGTCAACCAAAATTGTGATTCTTGGGCTATTTAGCTCGCATAATTATCGTATCGGGTATCTGAAACCTTTTCTATAATCTATCATCGTAGCTCACTTGTAATTTTTGCATGTGACTGTTCTATTCCTTGTCTACAAAGAACTCTCTATCATAAGCAATTGCGTGTGTAGTAACCAAAATTTGTGCAGGTGGGATTGTTTTATTTAAGAATTGGAAGTTTCTCACTCACACATACAAATTTGATTGTTTCAAAAAAGCATACATTTTTCAACTTTTGTTTTATTTTCCCTTTATAACCTTTTTTATCGCTAAATAAACAAAGCATAAAATGTTACTTAAGTAATGGTGAAAGACATAAATTTTTAAATTAATTGGGATAGAGATATTTCTATTTATTATAGAAACTATGTGTGTAGCTTTAATTTTGGACATTGGTGATTTTTGATTCAGTAAAGAACAAAATAATTATCCCTTGAATGAACTAATCATGAAGATTTTCTAAATTACATGAAACTGGTTCAGTTCCTTGTTAGCTATAAATTCTTCAAATTTCTCAAATTGTAAACCAGTTTACAATTTGAGAATTTTAAAGAATTTATAGCTATAACAAAGAATTGCATTGAAAGACATAGAAGCTGCGCATCACCATTAATAAGTTAGATATTTTGTTTGTAAAATTTTAGTTACTTTTTATTAAATTTCATATTGTCCTTTTTTGAAGCAGAGATCGATAAAATTAATCCAATGTTTATCGCTTCGATTATTTTTATGCTTCGACGAGATTCGATCTGAAAATATGAAGATTCTACGTCGACTTTCTACCAATTTTGCCATTCCAATACAAATTTTTCATTTCACTATACTGCAGAATGTTTTAAATAATCTTCATTCATTTCTTTAAATTGGAAAAAATTCTCTTTCTCACCTCCATACTTTCCACTTCTTTCATTAATTTATTTCAAAACCACGGTTGAAATTTAAAAGGATGTAATTAACTCATACAAAATAAGAAATGTAATGTTAAAGATTGTAACTGTTGATGCCAACAGATGGCATCACTACACAAGTGTATTTTTTCCATGTAAAATTAAAATTAATTAATATTTAAAAAAAATGTATCAAATTCAAGTGCCATCCACTTTAAGTTTTAAAAAATGTATTCGAATTTGAGTGGATGAATAAAAATTATAACATGCAAATTTGAATGAGATATCCTGTGTAAACTGTGTATAATAGTGGTAATTGAAGAAAAGAAAGGAGTTTACATATTTATATGAGTCAAATATGCGTGTTTCTTCAAAAAACATTTTATTCATATAATTATATCATCGTATATTAAACTTACTATAGTTGATGCTTTTGCAAAATACTTAGCAAGAACTATCAAAAAGGTTTTTAAATCTGTAATTTTAATTTTTCAATATATTTTGTTTAATGTAATCCCTATTTTAATTTTTAACAATCTTTTCCAGTATTTCACAGAAAATTTCTTACTACCTATTGAATAAATTTAATATAAATATATTTTATAATCGTTTCCTGTATAATGGTATAATATTTTTGGAAAATTATTAGTTCTATTAAAGTATATAAATCTATTCTATTATCACAGTGCTGTCAATAAATTGATCATAATGGCAAATATTGCTTGTGATATAAATTTTAGTAAAATTTAAAATAAAATAATTTTTCGAGTTAACATTTTTCTAAACTAATATCTTAATGAATTTCAAATTTAAATTAAGTGCAATTTTTTTAGTAAATATGTCATTGGCATCAAATATGCACTAATGAGCTTTAATCGTTTTTAAAATTCTGAGATTTGAATTCTGAAAATTAAAAAAACTTACATATTATATAATAAATTAGTTACGAGTTATAAAACATGAGTTTAAGTGTACTGTACACTTTAAATTTCTGTTATGTACCTGCTTAATATTCAATAGCAAATAACCTTTAAACTTAATGCAACATCATTATACATGATTAAAGTTTTATAAGTGTTATTTATGATAGATTACCAGAGTTCAAAAAAAATTTAAACTTAAGTGTTTAAAATTTTATGTTTGAAGAATTACATTACGAAAAATTTTTAAATAATCTGTAGATTTATGAATTTAAACTTTGCATTTATAATCCTTTAAATTTTCAAAAATTTTAAAACTATCCAAATTTAGGAGTTGTGTAAAATTAACCATTTTAATTGCCAAAATTAAGGAGTAAGAAATATTTACATCAAACATGTTTTTTTCTCAAAAAATACTTTTTCGTAAATAAGTAATTTTCTTGTCACAATCATGCAATTTTCAGTTAACTGAATCCTCTCTCTCACACGCAACAAACAAAATAAGATTAACGCCAACAAAATATTCTCAAAAATTAATTATGAAGGCAAAAATTAATCAAATTTAGTTTTATTTGCATTAAAAATGTTTGAAGCTTTATCTGCATGATTTATTTTTTTCACCTTGACTTGTCCAAAAAGTATTCCCAAAAAAACATTAGACTTTCAAAGATATTAAATTCGCTTTTTCAAGTTAAAATCCCATCATTTTATCTACAAATTGTTTTTATTGAATTCATATATTTATTGTTGTACGTGAAACATTAATCTAAAATGTTTATTATATGGTTCGATTTTTTAAAATTTTTTAATAATCCAAATTATTGTATATATATATGTATATATTTGTTTATTTTTTTGAACTTATTTAATTTTGATACCCGTTATTTGGAATAAGACTAATTTTGTTGTCTTTAAATATATTTGTCAAAAAAGTTTGCTCTTTAAAGTGTCTTATAAGCATGAGAATCGTTGCATGTTATACTATAATTTAATGAGATAGTATCTAACTTGGAAACGATTGTTCTTTGTTTATTAATTCCGTATCTGGCATCCTTAAGCACATCATTTCGTTTCAGAACTTTTTATTCTTATTTATTTTTCCTTATAAAGAGAAGATATTATTTCCGAAGTCCTTGAATCACACATTTTTGAAGGCGCGTGGCAATGTCACTGGAAGAGGTCAAACAAGGAAAACAAATTTTAGTTTTATCTTGTTTTCTCTGTGTATTAACTCGGAAAAAGCATTCGAAGATTATCAAAGATAAAACGCTCTCGCAGTTTACAGATAACGTGATAGTGCGCAAATATTAAGATATTCGCTCTTGGTTCTGAAATGTTGCTGACTCAACTGTATGAAGAATTTTGAAGTTACAAGCCATAAATTTTTTTCTTTGATTTAATGATAAAGAATTGCTTACTTAATTTTAGCTGTGTATCTTCCGAGGCGAGCCCTTCTGTGCTGATGTATGTTAGCACGTGAGAAAATAAGTTTTAATTTTAAAAAAATTCTTTGAACTAAAGATTATGTGTGCTATTTTTTATTTTTAATAATAATATGTTAATTATTTTAATTAGATATTCTATAACTTTAAATTTCTATAATAAGCTGACTCCTTGGGGTCTCATTTATGATTCGTGCACCATAAGACAGCTTTTAACATCGTACTTTATATGTTGCATTCACCGTGTATTACAAAAAGTAAGGATAAGAATGTGTGAAATGTTTGTTCTCTTACATTACTTTTCCAGTATCAATCTCTTAGCTTCGGCCGAAAAATTAAGCTAAACGTACATTGCTTTTTATGCAAAAATCATGCATGATTTCCTTGTGTACTGTTTGTTTCTGACTCTGAGACCCAGTATGAGTTCTAATCACTTATAAACTGTGCCAATATAATAATGTAACCATGATAAAAAAAAAATAATTATCCCATTGAAAAATGCCTAACAACGTTTACTTTACTGACATCAGATTTTCGATGAAAAATAGTAGCCGGTGTCTACTAAGCTCAAAATATATAATATTTAGAATTGAGCTAAGCATTTGTAGTCACTGGAATGGAATCTGGGACAACCAATCATATGAATGTTTGCGTTTTGTTGACTGAATCGAGTGAATCTGTATTTGATCATACGTCAATAGATAATCCAGAAATAGCTCACTTCTTATCAAGAAAGAAAGGATAAGCAGATAGCTAATTAAAATTCATTGCAATTGATAAGTTCGTGGGGGATTCATTCACACATTTATCTTCCATACTTTTCCCAGTTTTTGTAAGTGAGTATGAATGGTTTTATGCGTAGTTTGCTTACAAATATTTGAGAAAAATCCTCTTCGATGGAATTTATCAAATTATCAGCTACCACTAGTACACACACCACAGCACTTCTAGTCTCTAATAGACTAGAATTTGTGATAATACGATTAATATAGTTACATCATGCTTAATATCCATTACTATTCTTAGGACATCCTCAATGGAATCTGTGGTCGTATGACATATATTATTTTAACACTCTCATGGTAGTAGGATACATGGTCGATACCGCCTGTAAATCAGAAACGGCTTGCATTTACCGAATCATGAACAATAAATATCACCAAAAATATCGGGAGCTTTATAGTAAACTTTATAGTAATAAACTTTTGTAATTGTAATTAAACTTCATTCCGAACTAAAAAATTAACCCAAATTCTGTAGTGCATTATAGGAAACGAATTTTATATTTTGTCTAAAAAGTACCAAGAGTATCTTTATGTGAATTCATGCATTTTTATAGTGGCTTTATGTTAAAGAAACTGAACTTTACTGGCTACTAGACAGTTTTAGCAAACAAATCAAAAATGACTTGCGAAAATCTCAAGTTTCAGGTGTATTTATCATATCCTCTCTATGTTATAGAATATTTCATGAAAATTAATAAATATTAAGATAAAAATAAAATGATTGCTGAAGGTAAAAATTCGACCATTGTATGCTTGAATAAATGCTGCACATCATTCATGTCTTAATTCATTTAATTCGTATCTGCAAAAAATAATATTAAACTGTATTATTGATCTAAGCAAAACAGCTATATCTTTTGTAAATGATGCATGGTTTATATTCATGAACTACACCAATTTATTTTTACATGACTACATTGAGCTTGTAGAAATTTTAATTTCATTCTGAATGAATATAACCTCTCTACAATAACTTTTGCATTGTAGTAGGCAAGCAGGTTACATAGTCGACACCGCTTGTAAATCAAAAACAGCTTGCCTTTAAAGACAATGGATATCAAATACTAAAGATATTGGCAGCTTTATAGTATTCTACTTTTTATCATTTTTGCAATTGTTATTGTTAAATATATGGAAGATTACACGCATGATTCTTGGTACAAGTATAAAACAAGTTTCATAAAAGTATTGAATCCATATTTTTTTTAAATGTTTCACCTTATTCTCTTAGAAACAATTATTTATTAGGAATATGACCAAGGGGTGACATTTCTTTCTTCTTTATCGCTCATTCTGGTGGTTCTTAGACCATCAAAATGTAATCCCCTTCAAAAAAAGAAGAATCGTTGTAAAAATCTAATTAATGCTCTTGCACAGTAATTTAGTTTTTGAATGGTTTATAAAGTATAATTTTAAAATGAATACATTTTTATTAAAAATATTAATTAATAAAATATTGAAGTATAGTAAGCCTTTAAATCTGGGGAATAAATTATTTGAGATTTATATTAAGAAATAATTTGAATATAATGAAGGACAAATTATAAGAACATAAAAATAGTATTTCTGCTTATTTTAATTTTTTACACATTTTTTCTGCTAATTTAACTATTGTAGATCTTTCTTTTTTGAGTTATAAATTTATTGTACATCACAAAATCTTATAAAGAAACAATTTTATTTTAAAGGAAAAACTCTTAAAAACAAATTATGAGAGCATAAAAATAAAGTATTTCTGCATATGTTCATTTTCTGCACATTTTTGCTAATTTAATTATTGTTGATATTTTTGTGTTATAAGCTTATTGTTATATGTATACATAAATTTAGTATAATAAATATAAATCTTACCATGAAAATGGAAGCAAATACAATATGAATTATAAATATGTTTAAAAATGCAATAAAATTAGTTTTCAATCACAATTGGTCTTACCAGCAAAAGTAATCTGAAGTCACAAAGTGAAACTTTTTTAGCTATCTAATAAGCCTTTTTTAACATTTTTCATTAAAAACAAAATCTGGCTCAATTTAGTAAAATTTTCTGTGTCACTCATGGTGACATGCTTCAAAATACATTGTTGATTTCATTTTAGAAAATTTCGTTCACTAGAATCTGTATTGAAATTCGTGGTCAAGCTTCAATTCATTTTAGAATCTGTATTGAAATTCGTATCAAGCTTCACGAAACGAATAAAAAAAAATTCATAATTTTAAGTTTATAGATGTAGGAAGAATAATAAGCTAATATAGTTATTACGCTTTTAATTTTAATTAGAGTGTAGGGGGACTGAAAATAGTCATGTATTGCAAAAGAAAAACGAACGTAGCTCTTAATAATCCTCAAGGACATATCTCCTAAATTTAAATAAATCAGTTTAATAATAAATGGTATAAAGTGCACACCGTAAGGAATAATTTTAAAAACAATTTCAATTTGCATTTTACTAAACTCGAAGGAATATCTAGGATCTAAATTTGTTCAGTTTTAATTTTAATATACTTTCTTATTATCCATATTACATTCGCCAACATTTTATGTATTTGGATTCACACAATCATTTACAAAAGCTATATGTATAGCTTTGATAAATGTTCTTTTAATAACAATAAAACGCTTCAAAACTTAATTACTCATTAGAAAAACATTTTTATTTATTATTTTAGACAATAAAATATTTGACACATAAATTATTTAATGATAATAAAATATTTTCTTCATTACAGAACGTTATACGTCGTTTTAGAGGATAAAACATATAGAAAGAGATGAATTTGTACATAACCGTCAGATCTCCCAGACGTTTATTTAGTCTTATTTTTTGTTCGCACTATATTTATTAAGTATATGTAACACGAAACTTAATACTTATTCAACTGCTTCAAAAGTAATGTTTAAAAAGATATTCTATGATTCTAATTTTGAAATCTCTGGTAAAAATATTTCAATTTTACGAATATATAAAATTCACTGCGAAATCATTCAATATTTTTTTATTAATTTTTCCAATATTTTATTAGTTTCTGAATAAAATTCCTGTGATATCTTTCAAAATGAAACTGAACTTTTATTTCAAAGTTCCATTCGCTTAATTACGGGAAGCAATGTATAAAATAAAATGAAAAATAAAGCTTTTCTTTTTTAATAATTGAAATTTCAATTTTTTTCCTGGATCATCAGATAATTGTTAATGGAATATTTATTCACTGTAGATGCATTAATAAAAAATCTTAACTGAAAAAATATTATCAACGCATTCGTGTGTAGTTCAGAAACCACATGTTCCTCTGACAAGCAGGTGGAAACAGCAATGTACCACAAATGCATCACAGCTGTCGTAAATCCACGTTTATAAATCTAGAGATAATAGCGAGATAAATCACAAGAGTGCCCTCCTCCTACGCGGAAGGTTCGATGACAGTTGCAGATAACGTCTGCGCACATGGTCTCATGATTTCATAGTGCCAGGCCTTGTTTCCAAGGGAGGAACTAATTTAAGGCTCAGTCGCGAATACGAAGTTAATACAAAGAACTGCATTGTTCTAATGAGAGTGAAAAGAAATTTATTTTTCAAAATGTCAGCAATTTTTTAAAATATTTTTTGTCAGAATAAAAGAATAAGAAAGTATGAAAAAATAATAAAATAATTCAGATGGTGATTTGCTTAGTCGAGCAAATATTTTTCCTCTTCGGGTACTAGCCAACTGTGTCAGCGTTTCTTTCCGTCATGACAAACGTCTGAACAAAGAAGTGTCATGAAGATTATTTACTGCAGTACTTTAAAATTATGAATTAAATTTTATAAGAAGTAAAGGTTTGTCGTAGTTTAGTGCTATATTCTTTATGAAATAGAAAAGCAGGAGCTCAGTGGTAGCGGCGGAAATATTTACATTGCGTTTCTATTTTCAATGTATTTATTCGTTGGGGTACGTTCTTGAGAGTTTTCTGATTTTTTTTTAGTGGTACATTAAATACAGTAAGTTTGTTCATAAAAAGTCACAGTCAATGTAGATGTTAAAAAACTTTACAACTGCTCAGCTGATTAGGTACATCGAAACATCAAAGCGAATCAAACAAAATCGAAGAATTAAGTCTATCCATATTTTATTATTATTTCCCTGATGAAGAACATTTTTTTTAAATTAAATGTCAAATAATTTTATTAACGCAAATTCTTTCATGAATTTTATTGGTAATTGATTGTTTCATTTCGATGTCTTAATTTAGTTAGACAAGTTATGTTGAAAAAATCGAGTATTTGGGATTATGGGTCTGATGTAGCAATGTGCGTGTATAAAGCAATTGTTTGATTCTCCTTATTTTTCTATCAATTTATGAAGTCAATTTGGAATCAAAATGAAAATAATTAATGCAAATATTTATTATAAATAAAAATTTATTTTGAACAACGGTAAAAACTTATTCCGTTGTATTAAACTTCAATACAAATCTATTGCTATGTTTGACAATGAAACCTTTTTTTTTTTTTTTTTTTTTTTTTTCCTTGCATCAAAATAAATTCCATAGTGTCTTCTGAGTGGAGCAATGCTCCCGTTTTTAGCTGACTATTAATAGTTAATTTCAACACGATTTTTGAATATTTCTAATTTTATTTGCTTATCTTAGCTAACAAAATAATCATCAAACAAAATAATAATAAAAGAAAAAATTTCATAAAGGGCCTTTAAATTATCGAAAATAAATTTTGCAATGTAGTTAGGAAAGCTTACTTTCCCATAAAATCTGTTGATTTTTTTAGAAAGTACTTAACAGAAGATTAAAATCCTGGAAATAGATTTTATTTCTGGGATGAGTAATTGGGAAAAATGAATTTAAACAACATGACATTTGTAATTTTTAATTCATCTTCTTATAAAATTTATGAGTTCAGATTTGTTGGAGTAAATATTACTTTTAAGAAGTCTGAATATTTTATGAAATAGACAAATTATTCCATCTGAAATTTTTATAATATAGGGATAATTATTACATCTTAAATTAAAATTAACTCTTAAAAGTACATAATCTCGTATTCCAGCATTTTGTAAAACCAAGCATTCAAAATATTAAGAATTTCTTAACATCAATTTACGTCACTGCTTCTTAAGAAATTTTTTTTTTTTTTTTTATCATTTAGTCTTTTTTTTCTGATGATTCATCAAAAAAATATTTTCCTTAATTATTTAATAAAAAAAGTTTAATTATCTTAACCTCGTATTACTCTCATAACTATTTAATGATTTATGGCCATGCATCACAATAAAGGAAACGCAAAAAATAAACTTAAACCTGATATGTCCTTATTCACAAAGTTAGGGTTCGACCTCTATCGATTTAATCAAAAATACTTTACTGGAATACGAAATTTTTTTATTGTTGAGAACTTTTATGATAATATTATCTTGTATTTTATCAAAAGATTGTGAAATTTCTAAGAGAATAATAACTAACCTGTTGTTTATTTTTCTCTGTAAGCTATAAACTTCTTATAACCTGTTAAAAGTACGTTTGTACTCTTAATTATTTATAGATTTACTATTACTTTTAGTACACAAAGGCTGATTTGAACAGAACTGACAGTTTAAATGAATTGAAAGCCGCCACATAATATAATTATTATAATCAAAGAAAGTATAAGTATCCGAGATATAATCAAACTCACGAATTTCTTAACAGAAAGACAAAGCTAAGCAAATGTCGAAAATATTTATATATATTTTCTCACTTTTCCATTTTATACCAACTCAATTTTGATTCGATACAAGATATTATTTTTGATGAGAAAAAATTACTAAACTAATTAACCCACTCTAAAGAAAACAATGTAGTCGAAGGAAATAGCTTACAGGAAAACAATTGAAACAAATTAAGGAAAATACAAATAAAAATTCACATGACACACTAATTGTTTTTAAATAAAATATTTAAGTTTTGAAAAATAAAACGCACAAGCAATCCCTCTTATAAATTCTTACAATTTTCTTCTTTCTCAGTGCGATTAGAATTTTCATTCCTTTTCAACGATAAGCAATTTTTGCTGTAAGGAAGACAAAGTTCTTTACCCTTTCACCCTTTGTTCTTATCTTAGATTAGATAACTACAAATAATACTCAGCAAGGGGAACGTGACTCTTTAAATAAAGGATCATTGTTATGAACAAAATAAAAAGATACGAGTTCAAACAAACACTATACGTTTTTATTAATACACTATTTTGATAGGAATAATAAAATAGAAAAGATATAAATACCAATTTTCAATCTAATTTCTTCAGTTGTGAACAAAAATCAGATTTAAAGAAATAAATTCTTGTCGTTGAATTAAAGCCACTAAAAATGAACCCAAATCTAACACTAAAAATAAATCCGAAATTCATTTGCTTTTTTAATTATTGTTTTTGTAAGAAGAATCTATATAAGGAAATATTGAAAGATCATAATAATCCAAACATTGTATTTTATCAAAAGAAGAAATCTCGAAAAAAGCTTTGCTTTCCAAAGTACTGATATATATATTTTTTTTAATTTTACACAAAAGGATTCGATTTTGTAACTTGGTATAAAAGACGAAAATTCTCTCTTAGACAAGGAAAAAGGAAGCGACTGTTAAAAGCAAGCTTCAGACCATAATTCCGGGTCGAGCCCAACGAAATGGGTCATGCATAAAGTAATCAGTGGACAGTGCTTCCGGACAATTAGTCACTTGTGGATATATGGGTAAGAGATCAATAGGATGAAGGAAATCTAATCTGTCATAATATAAAGTTTTCAGGAGTAATCTGAAATTTTTGGACAGATACATTTTGAAATAGATTTTGAGAGATCTTAAGTTATATACATATATTCTTGTTAAATAAGGACAGTTGGGGGATTAAAAGATATATCTAACTTAGAAAAAAATATATCTAACTTAGAATTCCACGTTTTTCAAGTAATGTGTAATATGTGGAATTCCACACAGTGAAATATGTCACATGAAGAAAAAATTATATTTTACTAACTAGTGATCTCTGATAAAAAGTTGTAATATTAAAAATAAGAAAATGTAAGTGTATACAAATCTATATTTAATAATGACAAAAGTTGATTGACACATGCTGCAATATTTATTCCTCAGAAATAATATTTTAATTTATATTCACTAAATAATAACTTTTATTACGTTCATTCCATTTTTATTTACTCTCTTAAATTTACATTAAATTAGTCTTTATTTTTATTATTTAAAATATACTAATTATATTTTTTTGTTATTTTTACATTTTTGTTGTCTAATATGTGTCTATTATTTATATAAAGAAACTATCAACCAAATATTGATTCTGAACAATGTGGCATTAATTACAAATTCAAAAGTATATTATCAAAAAATTTGAAAAATTTTTTAAGGGATAGTAGTATTTATTATTTCAATATTTTATTTAATATATGGTTAGAATCATATATTCTTAAAATAAATTATCAATTAGAATAAATGAAAAGTAATCATAGAATAAAAAGTTAACATTAATGCTTAACTTTAAGCTATTCGCCAAATTTTAGTGGGATAAGTGAAACAAGCAAACTAAATATCATGAATAAAGTGGATAATTTTTCTTACGCAGCATATGTTAACATAGCATTCCTTTGAAATAAAAAATATTACAAAATAGTTTTAGCATTATATATATATTTTTTTAACCTCAGGAAGCTAAACACCTATGCATTCTAAAGAGAGCAATATGATTTCAGTGGCGTCTCTCACAAATATATTTGAATTTTAAATCCTTATTGAGAGAGAGAATATCCTTTAAAAAGAGTGACAGTCACAGTCAAGCATTTCATCTAATTAATTATGTAAAAGTATTTTGTAAAGGATACTAAAACGCATTTTCATCTCGTGTTATGACTTCAAGAATAATGCAACCAAGTCGAAATATTCTTTGGGAACTAAATTAAAAGTTCAGATCAAGTATGAGCAATTAAATGATCATCACATGATTGAAAAAGTAGGGCTGCAGAGGTTCATCTGAATTGCCTTGCATCCATTGAGCTTTTTCATGCACTGAATTTTAAGTTTAGATTTCTTTTTAGTTTTAGTCGCATTTGATATATGATCTGTTTTATTTTCAATCAAAATATGGGCTTCTTAAGAATTTTTTTCATCAATGGATATATAACATTAAAATCATGTGGTTTCGTTCTTTAGTATTTATTTTCACTTCCAAATCTTTCAATTGATTATTTTGAAAAATATGTCTTTGTTACATTTATTAAAAGCGGTTTCAATTATCGAAACCGATTAACAATCTAAAGCAGAAATTCTTGGCTTATTTTTGTATGCCAACATTTGAACACTTCTACTGTCCAAGATATATTCAAACCTAAAATATTTCCTCAGCTCTATTTGTGTCTCGCATCAATGTACCAATTCTTTCAAAATATTTTTTACCTGTCTTACTTAATTAATATTAAATATTTTTTACCTGTCTTCTCTTGTCAACATATTTACAAAATATTATTTACCTTAAAATCATGTGCAAGCATACTTAGTGTTAAAGAAATCAAATTTAATTATCCTCAGTTAATTTTGAAGAAATCGAGAATATTTTAAATTTTCTATATTACACAATAAAATTTAGGAATCTTAAGATTGAAGATAAACCTACCAATAATCTTGGGAAATAAATCTGCAACTTATATCTTAAATTTGTGTCAAGTAAATTGATTGTGGACCTTTTCTTAAAAGTATATTAAAAGTTACGACAAAATTAATTCCGTTTTCTGAAGAGATTGTTGAGGAACCTTTTCAAAACAACATTTAAGTATGTTGTTTATAAAATTGTCAAATTTGAAAGAGATTGTGTAAATATTTGAATGTTGATTACCTACATTTTTCCTCACAAATTCAACATTGGGAAAATAGGCATCATTATTTTCATAAGATCTCCTAGAAGAGATAGGTTTTGATTGTGAAGAGGTTGAACGTTTTGATGCTATATACTCCTTCAAAAGTTGTTTGAATATTTTGCATCGCAGTGTCAAAAAGTTCTGAAAGGATTCGTCAGAACTTAAACTTCAGCAAATTTAAATTTTTATATTTACAAAAATAACTAGTTTTTTTATAATGATCAGAAGATAAGATAATGAGTCAAAAATGTTCATCTTTTCCAATAAAAATCAATATTTCAATTATTAAACATTATTTTTTGTCTAAAGTGAAATGCATTATAGTATCATTTTCCTTAAAAATATTCTTTTTATGTTTGTTTCATTAATAACATATCAACAATCTACATTCATAATAACATATGAAAACTTTTAGCTTCCCAGTTTTGCTTTCATTTAAATTAAATTTGTAAATTAATTTGTAATTCTAAACAATACTGATGGAAAATTGATTACAATATATTCATCTGGTTTTAAATATATCTGAGTTCTTGCTAAAAAATCGATTCTTTCCTTTTTAATCAGAAACTTCAAACTTTGCTAA
>JAPDSC010048261.1:0-11082 GCA_026290005.1 Latrodectus geometricus
AAAAAATCAAATGAGTTCAATCATAGTTCTCATTTTGTTCTATTTTTAATTAAGACTTGCTTAAATGAAACATAGAAGGCTTGCAGTATTAGGAAAATTTAAAATTAAAACACTCTTATATCTATGTCTTAATTCTGTGTAAAAATAAAATATCCTTTGTAGAAATGTCGTATATATAAAAATGAAATATTCTGAGTAAAAATGAAGTATTCTAAATGGCGGAGTTCTTTGTCGGAGTTAAATTTAAACATTTGAGCACTTGAAAAAAATGGGAAGTAAAAAAAAATTGTAAGTCAATTGAAAAAATATAACAATTAAAGTTGAAAGTAATATATTAAATTAGATATTAGAACGAAAATTTATTTTGAAGAAGATTGAAAAATATTAGGAGATATAAATAATCGCTTAAAATTAGTATAAACAGTTATATTTCACAATAAAAAGTACGTTAAAAGGATAAGCATGTGTGAAGTACTTTATATTAATTAAAAATTATGGCATAATTGAAATAGTTTCTTTATAAATTATCTAAAATTAATTGAAATGGAGCATTTTTTTCAGCGAAAATATTTGGTGACTTATCGAAAAGATTTTTTTTAATTGAGAAATAAGAGAATTTTCATAGCTGTATCTTTTCTATAGCAGATCTATTTTTTAATTTTTATAGTTTTTTATTTTAAATTAATTTGCAAAATTAGTATTCTTTTAACAAATTTAAATCTAGAAAAAACTTATCATCTAGTCCTCTAATATACTGTTCAAATTAATAGTAATTGAAAAATACAAAAATGTGTTAAATATGATATTTTCTGTAGTTTCGTAGCGTTTCTACGTTACAGAACTACAGAAAAAGAATAAAATGTAATTATTGCTGAACTACAGAATGAAAGAAGTTTAGATTTTGTTTTTAGATCCAAAAATGGAATACAGTTCCTAACCACAAAAATAACTAGAAAGTTAATTACAACATTACGTTTTATAACCACATTAAGAGTAAAGTTACAAGCATATTTCATTGATCACAATTTGATTTTAAATACGGTAAAAATTGACTTTTGCCAAGGTGGCCTAATTATCGAAATCAGAAATCCTAGAAAGTTGAGAAGTGGCGAAATAGAAGACAAATATAACATTTTTAAAAGCATGCCATGTTAAAAAATATAAAATCTCTCTCACTTATTTAACTTTGTTATTATTACTTATTGACGTTTTATTTGTGTTAAGAAACGAACTCTGTTCATCAAAAAAAAAAAATCTAATCCAAGAAACAATCTTCTACTAGAATGCGACCGACTCATATATACCACTGCTATAAAACACCTTCTGCTAAGAAACAAAAAGCCCGACTACTTCTGTTTCTATCTCTTTAGTATCATGGAAACATTTCGTTCCCGTGTGATTGTTCAGATCGCTAGCGATTATCACCTCGAGAATTCTCTGGGGAGGACGGAAGAAGAATTTTCCTCGTCTAAGGCAGTAATCGCATCTGGTGTTAGGAATCTTGTGTGCGTTCCAAATGTTGTGTTTAGACAGTGTTATTAATATTCCAAAAGAATGACTTGACAGTGTCAAGTCATTCTTTTGGAGCTCTCGGTCGTTATTAACCAATGTTTATGTTTTTGAGAATGGGGTATCTTCTAAAGATTCATCACCGAAATAGAATTTGTGTTACATAATTTACACAATTTGTTAAAGCATCTGGAAATTATGAATATTTTTTAGTATAACAGAGCAGCGATTGTATTCAGATTTTGCTCGTAAGACAATAATGGTCTAACAGTGTTCTTATTTATAGAATTCATAAACTTTATTTTCGATGTCCATGATTAAACTGAAAGATATGAAACACGTCCTAAGAAGTAATTCTTCTAAGAATTAAATATATTCGGAGACTAAGAAGTGATTCTTGTCTAAGAATATTGAACACTATTTCATGTAAATTAATATGTAGTTATCTTCAAACACACATCCTAAAAGGTAATTCTTTTTATATAACTTGTCTATGAATATTGAAGATTATTTTATAAAAATGAACGTGTAATTATCTTGAAACACGTCCTAAGAAGTAATTTGTTTTGCATAATTTGTCTATGAATATTGAAAATTATTTTATGTAAATTAATGTGTAGTTATCTTCAAAAACACATCCTAAAATGTAATTCTTTTTATATAACTTGTCTGTGGGCATTGAAGATTATTTTATGAAAATTAATGTGTTAACTTGAAACACGTCCTAAGAAGTAATTCGTTTTGTATAATTTGTATACGAATATTGAAGACTATTTTATGTAAATTAAGGTGTAATTATCTTGAAACACGTCCTAAAAAGTAATTCTTTTTATATAACTTTTCTATGAATATTGAAAATTGTTTATTGTAAATTAAAGTGACTACATGTCTGATTTTGTACTCTGCATCAATTAAAATCAACAGAACTTATCTTGCAATTTAATAAAAATGTGCTGCAATAAACCTTTAAAAGTGTAAAGATTCAGTGCACCTGATAATCTTCGACTTTTAAACATTACAACTATAAATATATTAAAAAATATGAACTTATCAATTTAATCTTACTTAAAATATAAGTTTTAAGATCATGGAAAGTTAATATAGTCAATTCTTCATTGACCTTAAGTCATGATCAACAAGTTAGATCAATTTAATTCTAATATTATTAATATACATGAATTATATTTCATAAAATTTATAATTCCCATTTCATTTTAAATTGATTGAAATTATTTAACTGATTTACATTTGCTTCCTTTAAAGTTATTCGATAAATGTGACAAATTTCTTACTACTGATGAAGGAAATGCTTAGAATTCTTCATACAGGGAAAGTTTTTCACAGAAAAAATCGGAATAAATGTTTAAAAGTTCACTTTTTTACACATGAAAGCAAATTTTTTCTACACATGCGGAATGTACTGATTGATTTCAAACCACATGTCTGCACATAGATTTTGAACCACAATACGCACATTTGTGGTAATTAATGTGTCTAAAAAACACAAGACAAAAGCACTCGTTTTTCACCTCTATATGGATTGCACATTAAAGCCAAATTTTTTTATAAATGTCTCTACTATCATCATCTGTTATTCTAAAAAAGTCAATCAATAAAGTTTTATTTCAAAACATAAAAACTCTTTGAGAAACACTTTACATGAATGCTAAATTTAGATACAACAAGCTATTCCAGTTTCCTTTTCATATTTGTACCATTTCCATTAAAAAATATGACAAGAAAAACTTTTTTTTTATTAATAATAATAAGATAATTGCATTTATATTTTTAAATAATTCTTTTATTAGAAAATATATTTAATAAAATTATATTTCTAGTGAAATCACTGTATAGGTCTTAAATATTTTATAAATTTAAATGCAAGATTCTTTCATTAAAAAACATTTAATTCAAATTTTTTCATTCAAAATACAAAATTTCTAGCACTTATAAGTAATTAGTTCATACTACTTGGTGTCATACAATTAATAAATATCGTTAAATATTGGCACAGCATTTGGCTTCAAGTGTCAACAACAAGTGTGGCAGATTAATATAGAAGTCTATTATAACCGCTCCCATTGCACAGTTCCGAGGTTCTATCTTCGAACTACGCATGGTAGACTTAGCTTTTCATCTTTTCAGTGAGTCGATAAAACTGAGTATCTAACATGCTTGGAAACAAAATATTGGATGTTTCGCGTCAGGGGGACCACCTAACCAGGACATACACTTCAAACCCCAGACCCCACGTTCTAGAAACAACATTTAGCCAAGGCCAGGGCCCATATTTATCCCATCTAGAATTTCTTGAACTTAACTAAACTAGATGGTCTGGGCTGTCGTTCCACAGAGTCTATTTTAGTTAAGTTTATTATAAGTTTGTAATTAAGCTCCTTGCTGATCATTAAAATTTGATTGACATCTTATTAGATGTATAAATATCTCTGGTGCATTTTGTAAACAAACACAAAAGAGTCCCATGAGTTATAGTATTTATGACCATGCCATAAATTATAGTGTTTGAGATCATGCTGTCAAGTTATAGTGCTTATGATCATGCCATATTACTTGTAATCATGCCATAAGATATAGTGCTTTTAATCATGCTATAAGTTATAGTGTTTGTTATCATGCCATAAGTTATAGTGCTTGTAATCATGACATAAGTTATAGTACTTGAGCATTTCCAGACACAATGTACCAATATCTCATGACGTATCATTTGATATAGACACACACGGGCATTCTTGAATGTCAGGTGCACCAGAAATTATCCATAGTTTCCATAAAAGGCTTTGTCACATACCATGTCATTACATACCATGACGTGCAAACCGCACAAAACAAACTCTATCAGTAATCTAACAATCTATGTGCGCATTTATTCAAAATACCCACTCATTATTGACAAATTAAATAAATCCCTCTCGTGTGTATTTAATTTTTAATAATTCATAAGATTAATTGCACTTACAGGTACTGCAGTATCATCTTTTATGATTGGAAATTTTCAACATGTTTAAATAGACTTTGAGTAATTATTTAAAATTACTTAACACACTCAGATGTATTCATTATTTATTATTATTATTATACTAGGCAATTGAATGTTTTCATTTTAAGTTAAATTTGTTTTTAAATATAAAAATATTAAATAAGATTAACTGAACTTACAAAGATATAGCAGTGTCACTTTTTATATTTGTTAACCTCTTAAAATTGAACTTAAGCAATAATTTAAAAATATTTAAATAGATTGCATGCATGTGTCTAAACTATTAAATAAATTAACTATAAACTTAATTTTATTTAAATCAAGAATAATTCATAAGCTTATTCATTTTCAATGATGTTGCAATTCCACTTTTTATCAATGCATATTTGTGACCTATTGAGATTCATGTTGAGCATAGCTCATTTAACACCTTTCAGTGGACAGCCTTGTGTTTAAAGGCCTGGGAACCGAAGTCTGTTGAATGAATGAATCACATGCACTGCAAATTGCCTTCAGCGAAGACTTTTTATAGATAGTGGGACCTATTCACATGTCACAAAAGAGAAAACTTCCAAACACTCACCCTCAATATCAAAAGCACAACATTAATCTCCCATTTTCCAACAATGGCCAGGCTCGAAGCAGAGAGCTTTTACTCTGAAGAACTTTCTCCAATCACCCTGCCAAAGGGTGAGCCCAAGTAATGCTTATTTAAAATTACGGTGCTGTCAAATTATACGATTCACCATTTCTGAGTAAAAAATATGTCACCTAATGATTAAATTTAGAAACTGTATGCCTTATTTATTTCATAAGCTTTTGGTTTATGTTTCTTTATCACATAAAAATTTTTAATTTATTAAGTTTTCTGTGTTATCGTACGATTTTGAAAATAAACATATGAATTAAAAAAATTCAATTTTTTCTATTTATTTTTAACTGAGATAAGTTCACTTTTTTTTTTGTTTTTACTTCTCATTACAAACTTTTTATATTTGATTCCAATTCTTACGCAGTCACCAATACAGAAAAATTAATCATTAATAAAAAGTACATACGCCAATAAAATTAAAATTCTCCCTGTGTAATAAACCAGACAATCGCTGCATTCTACTTCACAAAAAACAAAATGTTTCGCAGTTTTCACTAGAGGTTAACAAGTGATTAGGTTCATTAAAATAAAACAAAGTTCATTTGAATAAAACAAAATGAAGATTTTTGGCGTTAAAATTATCTACATTTGGCTACTTTTATATATCGAAAAAACTCGATTGTATTATAAATAAATACCTAAACATTCAAACCTAGACATTTAAATATATTAATTTCTCTTTAAATGTGGTTTTAATCATAAAAATATATTTTAAATTTTTAATGAATAAAATATTTTTAAACTTCTCTGAAATTTATTTTACAAAATTATTAATACTACAGCAAAAACAAATAATTCTCCCTTTCTTCCTTTTTTTTTTAATATAAATTCCCTCCTCAAAATTTCGCAAAATCTCCGAACGCATATCCCGACAACCCAGGTAATTTTTCACCACCTTTTCTTCTCCTCCTCAGAAGTACGAGTGGTATCAGAAGAGTAGTAAATTTCTCGATGACGAAACACTTATCAAAAATCCTCCCCCGCGCACCCACGCTCCAGTTCACGCATCACTTTGCAATGTGTTTGCAAGAACTGATTTATGGCTCCCTCATCGCCTTCATCTTTCTCGCCCCCCCCCCTTTTGTCTCATGACTCGGGACAAGGGACGTTATAAAATGATTAGCCCATTTATCAAGAACCGTGGGCTCTGATAGCGTCCCACTAATTTCTCACCTTTTCTTCTTTCTTCCGATACTGGTTCTTGAGTCCCTGTGGGCGCTCCTCCGATCCAGGATTCTTTTCCTGAAATTCGGATGGGCTCCGTTGATTTCCGGAACTTGCAAATCATGTCCTCTAAACGATTAATAAAAGTCTTTCTACTCGTCATACATTATGATACAAAATATTAAACTCTGTGAAATGTTTAATAAATTTTGGGAGAGCATAGTAATCTATTTTTACTTTTCTGAATTTCTTTCCTGTTTAACTGCTTTAAAAAACTCTTTTCTACTACTAGGTCATGGTTATCTGAATATTCGGTTAAACTGTTACAAACACAATAATTGTTAACTTTGATGTATTAATTAAAATTAACATATTATAACTAATTATCAATGATCAATTGTTACTTAGAAGTTAATTACAATAATTAAAAATACACTTATCGCTTAAAAAATTATTACTTAGAACTTAACTACATGAATTATAATATGTTAATACATAAAAATAAAATGTTAAAAATAACAAGTTAATTAACTACGTGAATTATAACATGTTAATACATAATTATAACCTGTTAAAAATAACAAGTTAATTAAAAATATAACTTGTTATTTTTAATAATTTGTTTAAAATAACAAGTTAAATTTTTTATTTGCGAAACAAGGTTGACAACTATAGTGTTTGTAACCATTATATCTAATATTTACTAGCCGTGCCTTAGTAGCAATACAGAGCACATTTGAGGGAAAGATACTGGGTTCAGTTCCAGACATTATTGAACTATAATAATGGATGTTATCCTTTTGCTACATAAAATTATGTCGAAGTAGATGCTTGGGAATTTCTTGCTACTCCTATGGTATGAACTCGTGAATACCACCTTCTGTCTTTGAAAAGTATTCTTGGAAAACAAATTACGTGTGGACATTAAAATACCATCGACTTTTTCTATTGATTTTGCGGTGTTGAAAACCGAATATTTAGATTCAATAAGTATTAGAGGCTAATAGTTATGTGGCTTTGTCTACATACTATTTATTACAATAATGAAATCTTCTTAATTTATTATAGCTTTAAAACTTCTCATTATAGAAATAGAAAGTGCGTGAGTATATATGAAACAAACATAGAGTACTTCTTAGAAATCATTACGGTTCAGTTGGGAAACTAGAGCAGTGCACTCCATATTGCAAGCCTTACTCGCACAAGACGACAACAATATGCAATTAATACTGCATGAAAGAAATCAATGAGGTTCTATAAAAACGTAGAGGTTACTAGATATCATAAAAATGTTTTACAGGAAAATAACCGATTAATAAATTTCAAATAGATCGTAAAATATAATGTAATTGCGTTTAATGTTTAAAGAAAAAACTAAAACTTAGCTTTTAAAATTTAGGAATCAACACATGGAAAGAGATAATAAATTAAGACTTGTAATATTTCTCTTTTCTTATTTATGCTCCTAAAAATTCAGAGAATGCACATTTAAAAAATAGATAAACAACAAAAAAAAAGCATTCGTTTAAAGTTTAACCAGAATCAATCTATTTTTTTCCGTGAAGTTATTCTTAAGAAGATCAGAAAAAATCTTTGTTTATAAAAGCAGAATAATTTTTTTATTACAAAATGCACACTTAAGAAAACATGGATGTGCTGTTAAATTATATTGCAATATATTATAAAAAAAAGCAAATACTATTTTTATTTTTTATGTTACAGTTTTTTCTACTAAGCTTTGTTTTAACAATGATAAAATGTACAATTTTAGGAGATGTCTGCAAACGCTCAGTTCCAAATGAAAAATTAGAGGCACAAAGTATAAATATATTTTCGCAAAATTAGACTTAATAATTTAGAAAGGGATATTTTAAAATTTTAAATCAAATAAGCACACTTCCTTTAAGTAATTCGGTAGATTTGTTTTATTCTGTATGACTTATATCTACATATAAGTCATACAAAATATATATTATATATATATATATATATATATATATATATATATATATATATATACTCATTTCAGAATTTTCTTCAGAAAATGTTTTCTTTATATATAAGTAATAATTAAAGAAAGATTGAATTTTTGAGACAGTTTTGATATTGAAGCTTTTTTGATAAATTTTAAATTATTATGTATTTGTATTCAATACAAAATATATTGAATACAAATACATAATAATTTATGTTTTTTAAATTTAATAAACATATGGTATTGCCGTCTTGTCAGCGTGCCTGTCTGCGGATAGGGAGGTCCTGAGTTTAAATCCCGGTACAGGCATGGATGTACTATTCCTGTCTTTGTGCTTTCGTTGTAAGAATGGTTACCTATTCCATATAAAAGGGTACTTATGGCATGTGTGTACTGAGGAAGTCGAACTCCACACCAACTTATGGTTCAGTTGGAAAAGTGGAGCAGCGCACCCCTTACTGCCAGCCTTGCTGGCACTCGACAAAAAAAAAATATTAATTTGATAAAAGATACTACTTGAAAAAAATAATTGCTTACGATGAGGATTTAAACTTGTTAATCGGCAGCAAAGGAGCTTTATAATAGTAAATTATTATAAACTTTATTCAGTACAACATATAAAATGATTATAACCATTTAAATACTTAGATATTACCTAATAATTCAGCATCAACAAAAAAAAAATGAAAGACATTTTATTTTTAAAAATAATCATTTTTCAAACAAGTGCGATGACAAAAAAATTTGTTAAAAATTTTGTCAATCCCATTAACTTTGATAGCTTTGAAAGAGTAAAAAATAAATTTAGAAATTTTCTTTTTTATTTGTCCATCACAATTACAACAGTATCCAAATTAATTGTTATTGATTTTAATTTCGAAATAAATAAAATTTTTCTTCAAATTTACAATTAATTTATAAACATGCAATCCTTATGTGAACTGGTTTTTACACATAAATTAATAAGTACAAAATTTATGAAATACGACAAATAAACGAACCTTTTTTGCCAAATTAATTACTTAAATTAAATTAAATGTTTTTCATTTCCTAAGATCCAAAAATGAGCTATGAGTTAAAAATTATTTTTTAACAGTACAACGATAATTTATTAACCCAATTTAAACTGCATATTAACCCAATTTTAACTGCAAAATGTATAAAGTTTGTTATATTTCGTATTATGACAAAAATAATTTTTGTTTAATTTCGAGAAAAATGTATAAAGTTTGTTTTATTTAACATGATATTGCATCAAGCTAACTAAAAAATATTTTTTAGCTAATGTAATTTGCCAACAGAACTAAGGATTCATTTCTTAATTTTACCTGGATGAAAATGTGTAATTTTCTGAAATTTATAAAAAATTAAATAAAGCTTGCGTTAATTCGTATAATTTTTCATGAGCGCGAAGGACATAATAAATTACACTTTTCGATTTCATGTATACAAGTACTCCTGTAAATTGTTATCCCAAATTATTAACTATAAAGCGTCCACATCCATAATAATCATACAAATCGCATAGAAATATTTGAAAGTTTTTATTACCCAACAAGAAAATGATTGCTGATAGTAGTAAAATTCAAAAGTTGGCTATCACGAAAATTAAACAAGATACGTTAAGATGGCATTTAAAAAAGTTATACTTCAAAAAGGTTTTAATGCAAAACGACCTATTTAGAATAAGCTTATTAAAAATAAAATATTGTGTAACACCCACTTTTCATGTTCGAATTCCAACATTTATACCAAATAATGCATTAGAAAGATACTTTTCCTTTAGTAAAGTAGACCAATAGTAATGACAACTAAGTCAACGACCACAAAGTGATATATTGGTAACTAATAGCTCTTTTTTGCTATTGGTAACTAATAGCTCTTTATTAAACTGATAAAAATAATAATCTTCGAGCTAAGAACTGCATTTATTGAAATGTTTTCTCATAAAACCGATTACTATTTAAATGTATCGTCTATATTTCTTTCATTTTTGAGTAAATGGCATAAGGTAAACTTGTCTACAGTCGAATTCTTTCCTGAAGTTGCTTTGTTAACGCTTGCAGAAACAGGCAGCTGTTTGTCCTTCGTGACAGCAGAGCGATTTATTTCTGCTCGGTGTCTCAAAACGCGCAGGTGGTGGGGGTGGTAAAGAGGACTGGAATAATAAATACCCACCATTGCCCGAAATTACAGCGTCCTTAATGAAGAAGAGAATAATTCCTTAATCTAGATTCCAGGAATGCGGTTACAGGAATGTGGCATTCCTTCCAGCAGTCGCTTATTCTAAGGGTCGACTTTTTAACCGCTACGCTATCCGTCAGACGACTAATTGAGCGGCCTCTTCTACAGATTGAAAAAGAAAATACTACTACTTTCATTCCTCGTTACCAAGCAACAGAAACTTGAAAACAAATACTTTTGAAGAATTTGTCCCTGTATTATTTCCATGAGGAAAAGGAAATCTAATATCGAATATATACATTCGAAATGAATTTTGATTGTAAACATAGTATCATATGTTTCCAACATTGCATCATATGAAACCTTATGTTTTCTAAGCTGAGAAAGTTCCCTCGTAATTTTATTATTCCTAAAATCTGCTTCTGAATTACTTATTTATAGTAAAATATAAACTAAAATACATTTGCTAGCATTATGTATTCATATAAATTCGGTAAAAAACATCTGCTGCTATGTTTTTAGATAAATAAAATAAGAAAAATAATCGCTTGTACAGTTGTGAGAAACCCATTATAAAAAGCGTTCGGTACGCAATAAATA